>VUQR01011718.1:0-27118 GCA_015108515.1 Hemichromis elongatus
GGCTTTTGAGCGCTTAGAAAGATCAAAAGCTCTTGAAATTTGGCTGACACCTCCAATGTGATGAAGACTTTCTTGTTATATGATCATTTTCATGGAATATTGCAAATTGGTGCCACAGCGCCCCCTACAAAATTTCAAATCATCAGCCCCGGCTCTGTGTTGCATCTATGAGTCTGAAACCTGGTAAGCTTATGTAAGATGTCCAGATGTACCAAAAAGTCTCTTGGAGCAGTATCCCAAATCCAACAGGAAGTCAGCCATTTTAAAAATAAAGTGTAATTTTGGCGACATTTTCCCCTCTTTTCAGGCCTCGTACTTTGACGAACTCCTCCCAGGGATTTCATCCTGCAAACTTTGCAGGCGTGATGAGAGTCGAGCTCGGAAATGTTTGTAATGCCATTTGCCAGTAATGCTTGGAGCGCTACCTAGTGGGACGACTATAATCATCATTGAACGAGATGAAATTTTAGCTACTGGTTCTACGTATGAATTCCATCAATGTCAAATCAGATTTGACGTGCTGGGCGTAGGTGTTGAGCGTGGCTCGACATCTCGGGGTGCCAGGGCCCTCATAACGCTGCTTGCAGCTTTAATTTTAAATGTTTTTATTTTTCATGTGTTTGTGTGAATTATGCCACACAGAAGGGGCAAGGATCTTCAGTGAGAATGAGACCTACCCTCGTGCATTGCTCCACTGGACAAGAGCTGCAGCGCAAGGTGAGTTTAAACACGCTCCGTGTCCTCGTCAGTGTGAACAGTTTGTGCGCCGGAGCTGCAGAGTCGTAGTGCACTGCGAGTTTAGGGAATGCTTTGTAGAGGAGATGCATCATGATGCTCAGCTTGGGAACATATTGCTTATTACTCATTCCACCCTACAGAACTGTGACGCTGTGCAGACACTGGCTGCGAGCACAGCTGCAGCTGCAGCTGCTCTGCTTGGCTGTTTTGTGCTTTGTGAAACTGTGACTTATTAGTTATTAGTCAAACTTTGGCTCCTTTTGTAGTTAAATCTGTGCTGCTGTTGAGTCTCTAACTCCTGCTAGCTAAGCAAAGTTCTATTAGCAAAGAAAGTACAGAATTTTCCTCTTTGTGGTTTTATCATGGAGAAATTTCACTACAATACTCAGCCAGCACAATCAGTTCAATCTACAGCACACACACCACTGCACATATTTTGTGTTGCACATATTATCAACAAGCGTGTCACAGACAGCAAACTTAACAACCAACAGCCATGGCAACAGTGAGCATCACAGCTGCAGTGTGTTTCAGTCATCCTCCGTAGCTATATATTATCTAAGTGCAGTGGTACAGGCTAATGCCCGAGCAGTCGTAGCTGCTGAGGGTGTACCGATTCTCTCTGGGGTCACATGCATCATAATTTATGATAATAGAGCTTAGCCTGTCTTTGTGTTTCAGGATGAGTGCGAAATACTGAGAAGTGAACACTAAGCTGGTTCACAGAAGATTTCTAGCCGTGACTGTTTGCATATAAAACCAAATCTTACGCATGTAATTGTCCTTGTAAGGTTACACCGTGGCAAGGATCAAACTGGGAGACTATCATTTCTATGGCTACGGAACGGATGTGGACTACGAGACGGCTGTCATTCACTATAGGTTGGCATCGGAGCAGCAGCACAGCGCACAGGCCATGTTTAACTTGGGTTACATGCATGAGAAAGGCCTGGGAATCAAACAGGTGAGCAGGACTCACTAAACATCACCTGGCTCTCTTCATGTCACATGTTCACACTTTGTGATATAGTAAAGTGAGTGTAGTTGTTAGTTTGATTCATAATTCTGAATTTTTCCATGCTTTTTCACTGCAGGACATCCACCTAGCCAAGCGGTTTTACGACATGGCTGCTGAGGCCAGTCCTGACGCCCAGGTTCCAGTTTTTCTGGCTCTGTGTAAATTGGGCCTGATTTACGCTCTGCAGTACCTGCAGGATCTTAATGTGAGTATTTCCTCCTGAATTCTCAAGTTGTCGTGCTAAACATATCGCTTTGAGTAACACAGTCTTATACTTCAGATTCTTCATCGTGTTTCTTTTTCGTCCATGTTGGCTCCGGCTTCTCGCAGCTGAATGAGCTGGTTTCTCAGGTGGACCTGGACCAGCTGCTGGGCCCTGAGTGGGATCTCTACCTCATGACGGTCATCGCCCTACTGCTAGGCACAGTCATCGCCTACCGACAGCGCCAACACCAAATCATAGTGCCACCTCGCCCACCTGCCCCAGCGCCGCCTCCCAGACCGCCTCAGGAACAGCCACAGGCCCAGGCCGAGCCCCAGGCTCAGGAAGAAACACCAGCGCAGGGCCCGGCCCAGGACGAAGAGGAGCAGCACTGAGAGGGAGCCAGACGGAGTGAGGGTGGTGAAAGATGGACAAGAGGCTCACTGCATGGAGCACCAGTAGCTGAATACCTGCTACTTTAAGCACCTCTCCCACTCTGCCTGTTCCCCTCGCCACATGTCTTTTTTTTTTTTTTTTTTAAAGGTTTGATGATGGCTGCTGAACTGTTCAGTCTCAACTCTTTCTTCCTTTAAAATATGCTGGTCTTCTGCTGAAGCTGACATATCGGGGGTGTTAATGGACAACACTGCAGTGGAGAGTGTGTTTGGACTTTATGACTCAGGATACTGCCAGAAGTCCCCCCTCTGTGTCCTCAACATGGAAATAGTCTTGTGGTTGCCAGATCAAAAGCATTACAAACTCGAGTGAGAAAATTACACTCGTTAGACAGCTTCATTCCCAATTTTGTTCAGTATTTAAAAAAAAAAGTCAGGGTGGAAAATGTGGAGTAAAATCGTTTTCATTTCTGGCGTTGGTCTACTTGGTAAAAGAAAGTCCTGATTCTCTGCATGTCTTCTCTGATCTCTTTGCAGACTTTGAGTTTAGCCTTCTTTTTCTTTCTTCTTTTTATGAGCTAACTGATGAGTGAACAAATTTTGCATTCCTTTTTGCTTTGCAGTTTTGCATTCATTAGTTATTTTGGGTGACACGTTGTCAGATCAATAAGTGCTAAATATACTAAAACCATGCTGAGTCATCAGTACAAGAACAAGAGTTTTGGGAAATACTCACTGACAAAAATGCTGGGCTGTAAAGTAGGTGATGTTTGCTGATGCAGACGGGGATTAAATTGTATACAGAAACATCAAAGTTCTTATAAAACGAGCAAGTGAGAGGAATTTAAACATTTTCGGAAGCTGTACACAACAATATGTGTACATTTTTTTCCCCAACACTGTTCTTTGATTTAATTTTTGTTGCTGGTTTTGGAAGGCAGCTCAGTATTTAATTTTTTTTTTTTTTTTAATGCCAACTGCTATCTGCAGCAGCCTTAAAGATAGCAACAACTTAAACTTTGCATTGTTTCTACAGTAGAGAAAGTGGATTGCATTTTTTTTTCCTTTTGTTCTAAAACTTCAGCTGTCGTGACAATTTCCACCCCCTCACCAAACGTCCAAGTTGGAAATCTGCCTACACTTCTGAGATCAGACGGACGTGAATCCGAGGCTGCATCGGAAAGCAAACAAAGCCACGATTAGACCATGCAGCATTTCTGGAACCAAGATCTAAAACTTTGTTTTTTCACTTCATTTGGGTTTTTTTCTCATTTCTTCACTTCTACAATATGTACTTGTAAAAGTTACTGTTTAACTGCCAATAGATATGCATGACTGAACCCCAGAAGGAGAGTGAAGTGTTGTTTGCAGGATGATAAGAAATAAGTCCAAACTGTTTCCTGCTTTCACACTTTGGCACCCGCATAATTCACAATTGGTTTAAAATAAAACACCGGGCAAAGTTACAGAGAAGATTTTTCTTTTTTCTTCTCGTTTTTTTTTTTTTTCCAAACCATTACAACACGTTTATAAATAAATAAATTAATAAATGATATATGGATATTTCAAAGATGTTCTGAATGTTTGATTGCCGAAATGTTTGGATCAATGATTATTTGTAGTTCGGAGAGGTGGTGCCCTGCTTGGCTTTAAATGTCTGACATAACACTGCAATGTTGCTGACATTGATCAGCAGGGAGAGCGGCGCTCCTCATTGGACCTGTAGGTTGTCGCTCAGCCATCGAGGCTGAGACAAAGTGACAATGCTGTGAAAACTGAGCGTCGGCATTGTGCAGTGTGTAGGGGTGACCCATTGACTGGTCCATACGCGATACTATGGGGTGGCTTTGGATCGCTGTGGCAACGTGTGTGCTTGCGTCCTGCTCTGTCAAAGGTAAGTGCTAGAACAAGCAAGAGGGCAGCTCCCACGTGAGGCTGTGTGCCTACATTTATTGTAAAAACAGCCTCTGAAACGGGGCCCTCCCTTTTATTAATTTATTTTATATATTTATTTTTATGGATTGTTTGAGGTTCATGCCAACCATCTATTTTTATAGAAGGAAATGCGCCAAAGGACAAAGTCAAGACAAATAATCTTTGAACTAGTGCTTATATGGCTGATTATAGATGAGCTTTAACAATGGCTTTTGAAGTGGTTTGAAAAGTTCCAGTTAATGATCCCTTTAAAGGAAATGACTGGTGGTCGGAGTATGAAGAGGGGATACGACACTACAGCAAGGAGGCCCTCAATAAGGTACTGTTTGCACCTGCATTTATCACTGAGTGTCTTGTCTTGTTTTTGTTAGACACAAGAAAGTTTGTCAACCAAGTGCAAAAACACTTGGTTGACAGACAAAAAACATGAATATATAGCAATAGTTAACCTACTTTTAAGAGACATGTTATCATCGTGTCACACCAGACTACACCACACGGCCCAGCAGGCATCCTGAGCTAACACATCAAAGACAAAGTGAAACCGTGATCGATCAACAAAAACAGTCCAACAAGGTACTGAAGATGAGGTTCCCACTGTAGCAGTGAAAGTTATGTTCACGTTTGCTCAAAAAACCCACAACAAAACAGCATTTGTCACACACAGTGATTGTAATGAATTAAATATTCATAATACAAGTAGGAAATCTTCATTGACATGCGTTGTGCAATTTGTTGAATACAAAATGACATTGGAACCTCAAGCATCTATCCATTGAAGGCTGGAATAAAAGTGAAACAAAGTTAGAAACTGAAGTCAGGCTGATACATCTAGAATCGTGATGTGGTTCAGTAGTGTTCCTGTAGGAACTCCTAGCAACGTCTGGGTATGCTCCCGATGAGAGGTTTGATGGTCGTCAGCTGGGCATCAGTCGGCGGTGCCATTTGACAGGAAGCACTGATGTCTCGTTGGTTACTCAGTTGAGTCTGGCAAAGATGAGATACAGACAGTGGCATTAATGCCAGTGACTCAGGAACTGCCTGCATTTTGTAGTCAAATGACACCAGGTATAGTCCAGCACCAGGAGGGACCCAGGGCCCAGTGCATGCACATAAGGCCTACAGTGATTACCATGGTTCCTAAAAGCAGTCAGGGTGTTGTTGACTGAGGCCTATCGAAGGACATGCCTCCCTAGACTATAGCTGACCCACTGCTAAACCCCTCATGCTTGATGATCTTACAGGCAACATAACATTCACTGCAGTGTTTCCAGACTCTGTCACATGGAGCAGGTGAAATTAATTCACAATGGATTATGGTTCCTAACTGGACAAAGTGATATCACATGTTATACTTCGATCATCAAGTGTTCACTTAATATTTTGAGCAGTGTTTTTAAAAAATCATTTAACGGTGAAAAGAGCCTCATTCTGCCCACCCTCATCCATGTACCCTAAATTCAGTTTCTTGTTTTTGTTCAACTATGATGAGATAACAGCTTTGTCACTGCTCCATAATGCTGCTGTACCGACACATTAACAGCATTGAAATAAAAACAACATTTCCATTGTGGTAGGCCACATAAAATCACTGACTGCGGACTTTCTGCAGAGTCATTTGCTACAGACTTACAAACATCATGAAATGAGTTTCTATGGCTGAGAAGCTTTTTCCAATCCTTACATCACTAATGCCGGATGCAGTGGTGTAAAGCATGCCACCGCTGGATTCCAGAGCAGTGGAGAAGTGTCCTCAGGAGTGACGAATCCCTCTTCTCCTTATGGCAATCCAATGGACCAATCTGGGTTTGGCGGTTGCTGGGAGAGCAGTACTTGTATCGCTACAATTTGTCAAGTGTAGAGTTTGGTGGAGGGGGATTATGGTGTGGGATTGTTTTTCAGGAGGTGCGCTCGGCCCCTTAGTTCCAGTGAAAGGAACTCCTAATGCTTCAGCATCCCAACTTTGTGGGAACAGTTTGGGGATGACCCCTTCCCGTTCCAACATGGCTGCTCACCAGTGCACAAAACAAGGTCCTTAAAGACATGGGTGAGCGAGTTTGGTGTGGAAGAACTTGTCTGGCTTGCACAGAGTCCTGAGCTCAATCTAATAAAACACCTTTGGGATGAATTAGTGTGGAGACTATGAGTCAGGCCTTCTCATCCAACATCAGTGTCTGACCTCACAAATGCACTTCTAAAAGAATGCTCAAAATTTCCCATAAACACTCCTAAACCTTGTGGAAAGCATTCCCAGGAGAGCTGAAGCTGTTATGGTGGGCATCATATTAACCTTCTAAGACCTGAACTCTTCCATGCTATTCGGGCTGATTGGGACCTGATGAATGTAAAAATGAATGTAAAAACAAAGAATTACCAGATTTTTTTTTCTTTTTTTTTTTTTTTACCTGATTTTTGTTTCTGAGAAAAATGAGATCCACATATGAAGACATTTGTTCAAAATGTCAATACAGTGCCAGCATAATGTCCTTGTAAGTGGATATCAGGCCCTTGTAGAGCAAAATTTAGTATTTTGGTCTAGACAACCCAAAATGTGATGTCTACATATGTGGATGCAGGTACTACGAGGTTAAACCCTGTGTATTAAGAATGGGATATCACGCAAGTTCATATGCATGTGAAAGCAAACGAGCGAATGCTTTTGGCAATAGAGTGTGTCTAAAACCTGTTTTCTTTTTAATGCAGTAAGATTTTTTAAAAAGATTTTTGCTTTTAGTTTGCACATGAGCTTCCTTTTTTCCCATAAATGCATCGACATATAAAGTATTAAACTCTATTGATGAAGAACACTACACAACTGTTCAAATCATGTTTTTATAGCAGTTTGTTACGATGTAGGAAGATGCTCAAAAAAGAAGAAGAAAGCAATCGTCAGTCCCTGAAGACAAACTTTAGTCATTACAAGGAAATAAGGACTCATAATTAATCATTACTGGTCTTTATGTGACGGCGAGGCTTCTCTCTTTTTACGTATTCAGGAGTTTCCAGAGAAAACCCGGCCGGTGAACTTCAAGCATCCTGTGTTCCAGTGCTCAGACATGAGTCCTTCTCCTTCTGTCCCCTCCTCAGGTCGGTCTAGGACTCACCTGCTGACATCAAATCTTGCGTTGTTCAAGAGTTTGAACTAACACTTTCTTTCCCTCTCCACCTTCTCTGTATCCACCCCTCCTTCCACCCTTTTGTCTAGTTGAATTTGTGAAGGCGGCAGATATCAAAGTCATCGCCGCCTTGGGGGATTCTCTGACAGTAGGTGTTATTTGTTGTTTGCTGCATCCGATGCTGCGCCGATGATACAGAGTAACGTCGACCAAAAATAGCCTCGCTCTGACCGTTGATTCATTCATTTTGCATACTCGCTTAGTCCTGCTGAGCAGAAGGCAGCTGCAATCGTGAGAAGAGCTAAAACGCTTACAGTGATGGAAAAAGACTGAGTGCAAATGAGATGGGAATAAACTTTAAACTACATTACTAACCAAATGTTGCACCAACAGAAGAGCAGTCTGCTTAGTTAATATCTCTTTTTCTGCTTTTATTAGAACGGCACATCTTCATAATCTAAGAGAAAATGCCCAAATTGCAGCTGGTTAATGGAGACCTGTTATCATCTCCATATTTTTATTCTTGGACTCTTCGCATGTCTTTGCATGACTCACACTTTATAATAGTTCTCATCCTGAGCCTTGATTCGGCAGCATTGCACGTATACGGCAGAAAATTTGGAAAGGCGTAATAGGATCCGTTTAAATTAGAGTGACAAACCACCCACACAAACACTTACTCATGAAGCTGCTTTTCTTCTCCTCCTCGGCTCCTGATCTCTGTGTGCCGTGCCCCTTTTCTTCCAGACGGCCATCGGCGCTAACGCCACCACTGTCCTCGGCATTCCCATCGAGTTTCGCCATGTGTCATGGAGGTGCCCGTCACAAATCTCACACAAATAACAATGAGTGTGATGTGAAGCAGATTGATCTCATATCATGAACGTGTTAGAAACTGGCATTAACAGTTCTGCTGCTGGTATTGCTTTCCTTTCTGCTTGCAGCATTGGAGGCTACGGGACATATCAAGATGTCATTACTTTGGCAAGTAAGCTGTCGCTGCTGTGTCCGAGCTGTTTCTCAACTGTATCGTTCCATGAAGCTCACAAAGAGAAAAGTCTGGCACATTTTCTTTACCTGTTTGTCGCTGTCGTTTTTAGATATCATCAAGCTGTTTAACCCCAATCTGCTCGGAGCTTCTCCTGGAAAAACAGTTCATGGGATGCAAGCTCATATCAGTGAAACGGGCTTCAACCTGGCTGTAACTGGTCACAACACCTTGTAAGACCTTTGCCTACTTTCGTGCTGCCTAATTTGACAAATTATATTCTTCTACAAAAATAACTGAGCTCTGACCTGAGTCACTCTAGGAAACATGTTATTCTTTGTTTTGTAGCAATCTCCCCGGGCAGACGAGACATTTGATAGACACACTCAGAGGTTACGAGGTAAATCGAGCCCTTGTTTTCTCAGTAATGATACAGCACAGGGATGGGAGAGGTAACGGGAGTGTCGTCTCTTCCTTTAGGGTCTCAACTTTGAAGAGGACTGGAAGCTTTTGACTATTCTCATGGGCATGAATGACATCTGTGATTACTGCAAAGATAAAGTCTGTCTTGGTCTCTTCTCTTTATTTCAATAATCTCGATTGCCTCGTCTATTACCTCTGATGAATCTCTGTTCTTTTCAGGCTCTTTTTTCAGTTGATAACTTCATCCACTATATGACCGTCTCGTTGGAAATGCTTATGAATGAGGTAAAGTGAAAGATAAACGAAACCAGGCTTAGGCCTGGATTTACTGTCTGCTGAGACTGAGTGCTCAGTGCTGCGCTGAATCACCACAGTGCAGGTCTTCATGCTGTGCTTCAGGTTCCCCGTATGATTGTGAACGTGGTTCAGATCCTCCCCATGCAGACTTTAAGGGAGGTGCAGAAGCCCACCCCAGGGTGCTTGCTCCAGCGGTGAGCCTCTCTCTCTTCTCTTTCTCAGAACAAGTTCAGCTATGGCTTGATTGACACTTCTTGAACCTTTTCACTTTTTACTGTGATTTAGGTCTTTCTGCTCATGCCTGATAGAGCCAGTAGCCAGATCTCCTGAACTGCGGGAGTTGGTGGAGGTCAATCTGGAATTCCAGGTGTACTTTACTTCTTTCACGTTATAAGATTATGTAAGGAAAGGTAGAACAGGAGAGTAGTGTTTTATGAACAGTAGATAAATTCTTCTTTCATTTTGTTGCCACATTAGAGGGAATATTTTTAATCCCTCTTTGCATCAAAAAAATCCAATCCAATGTTTTCTTAGGAATAAAGTTTTTGTTCTGTACAGCAGGCTCTAAATGCTAAGCTGCACAAATAAACTTGTCTGTAAAACACCTTAAGAATCTTTACCGGAATAAACTGCAACCTCTGTTGTATGTAAGAGCTATCAAAGATGAGATTACATACACTGCTTAAAAAAACTGAAAGGAACAGTTTTTGATTAAAGTATAGCATCAAGTCAGCTAAACTTCTGGGATATCGATCCAGTCAGTTAAGTAGCAGAGAGGGTTGTTAAACAGTTTCAGCTGCTTTGGTGTTAAAGAGGTGCTCTGGAGGGGCAACAAAAAGACAACTCCCAAAACAGAACTGGTTTTACAGGTGGAGGTCACTGATGTTCCCTCCTCGTCTTTTCTTCAAGTGTTTTCACTAGTTTAGCATTTGGCTAGGGTCAGTGTAACTATTGGTACATGAGGGGATACCTGAACCCTGTTTGCTGTGTCTCAAGAGCATGGAGGTCCTAAACCCATTAGCAGGACTGGTGTCGATGATCAAGGATGGTGTGGATGTCAGTGTTCAAACAATCAGAAACAGACTCCATCTTCAAATGTCCTCTCGTGGGTCCTGTGCTCACTGCCGGCACTGTAGAACCCGTTTACCATAGAATAGCAGAATTGGCAGATACACCACCGGCACCAGCGTTTTAGACATGAGAGCAGGTTCACGCTGACCACATGTGACAGAAATGAAGGCTCTGGGGAAGCCGTGAGGAACATTATGCTGCCTGTCTTTAATGTGTTTCCTTAATTTCTTTGAGCAGTGTGCATTTTTCAATATAACCTTTGTGAAATTTCATGTCTAAATGTGCAAATGAGGTATTGTCTTGTTAAACGTGCTAATTTGCATAAATATTCAGTAGACAGAGTGCAGAGAAATGTATTTAAAACATTTGCTTTCTATCAGCCTGAAAGAAGAAATATTTTGGAAGCAAACAAAGCTAAAAAGAAATGCCTATTAGAAACCCAAACAAACGCATTTTTGACTGTATCTTCCATAATTATTTGCCTTGTCGTTGTCCCCAATCATAAGTCACTTAAATGTGCAAACAGGGTACATTCAGCCAAACATTACATACTGATTTCATGTTCGCAGCTCTCTCTGTAATTTGTGTGTTTTCTGTTATTATAACACCACAAGTGAGGAGAATGTGAGACAAATTGATTTTTACGCTGCATTCATCTGCAGAAAAGACTTGAGAAGCTGCTGCACAGCGACCGCTTCTTCAGGGACGACTTCGCCGTTGTTCTGCAGCCCTTTCTGAAGCACGCTGACCCGCCCCGCCTCCCGGTAATCCATCTCACGCCTGTCAGTGTGACATAAGTGTCTGCTTTCAGACCGATCGGTGCGAAACATCACGCGGTGATGACTGACTCATCAGGATCCCCAGTGTGACAGCTGTAGCTGTTTGGCTGAGAGACTCACGAGTCACGTTTCACCAACGACGCTGTCCATCACTACAACTATACCCCAGTGTATTTTGTGTCTCTCTGAGCAGAACGGGAAGATCGACATGACTTTCTTCACTCACGACTGCTTCCACTTTACCATGAAGGGACATGAGGAGCTGGCCAAGGGACTGTGGAACAACATGGTGAACCATAAGTTTTACTGGTTGTATTCGATTTAAAGGCACAAGAGGTTAAAGGTCAATGAGTCATTTGGGATTATTGTGTAGGATTCATTTGGAAACAGACCACAGTGGATTTTAAAACAGTTGATATGTGATTGTAGTGCAGATTTTTAGATATAATTCAAGCAGTTTCACAAAAGCATTTTATTAACTGTTTAGGAATAATAGCCATCGCTATACACAGACCCCTGTTTTTAGAGCTTCAAATGTAAACACACAATTGATTCACAAATAGTGTTGCTTTGAGGCCTGTTCACCTGTTACTGGTGGCAAGTTAAACAGAGAGAAAAAAAACCTTGAATTTATTCAAATTGTTGAACTTGCATTTGATAGCTGTTCCTCAGGAGAGCCCATGGAAATGTGAAGAAGCAATTATTGAGCTGAAAAAATGGGAATCAGTGTACCAGAGAGAGAGAGAGAGACAGAGAGGAAAACCAAATCCACAATCTGGTACTTAAAATAAAAAAAGTAAATTTACTTGTCAAAAATGCATCATGAAAGGATCATTTCCATCGTCAATAAAATATCTTCACAACATCTAATCAAATGAAGAACACTCTCACAGAGATAGGTGTAGCATTGTTAAACTCTGCAATCGGTCGATGTCTTCATAAATGTACTTAGTGAGGATTTATAACAGGCTGCAAAGCACACTCAAAAACAACAAGGCTAGATGCGACTTTGCCAGATAACATCGGAAAGAGCCTCAGTTCTTAAAAAAAAATTGAACGGATGAAACCAAAACTAACTTGTATCAGAACGATGGAAAGAAAAAATTATGGAGAAGGAGAGAAACGGCTCATGATCAGAAGCATGCAACAACATCTGACAAATATGGCGTAGGTAGTGTTATTTCACGGACACTTATAGCTGCTAATGCAATCAAAACCTTGTTCAAATACACGTTTGGTTCTCTCACAGTTTCAGCCCGAGGGAGGAAAGACGATTGTAAACAGCTTCTCTGACCCCATCACTCTCATCTGTCCGCCTGTGGTAAGATTAGCTTTCTATATTTCACTTCATTTGTTTGACCTGATCGGTTTTAAGAATGTAGAAATGAATGTAGAAAGAATCTACATTGTGAATGCATTATCTGTGTTGTGATAAATCTTAATTTATTATCTGATTATTAAAGTTATTATATTACATATCATATACGTAGGAACACCCATATATCTTCACCCGACCAATCAAAGCCAAGTCAGGCCAACCAACCCTCCAGACTGACGCTCCATCACTGGCAGTCATCTTCCTGCTGCTCCTCCTGGCACAGCTTGGAGTTATGTAGCTTTTGATTCCTGTTCCTGAGGCAAAACACACAGTGGGCGAAAGGAGTTTGTGAGCCATTCACCAGCATGGAGGAAATGACTGCAAACTGACAGATCTGACAGCAAACGATCATTGCAATCATGCAACTGAAATATTTAAGTCTCAGAGGATGTTGGAGATGGACGAGATGAGGATAGGGGAGCTTCAGATGGTTGGGGGTTGTCTCTATAATATTGGCAGATTTTTACTATATAAAATGCCTGGAGATGACTGGTGTTGTGAACTGTGCTTCAAAGTGAACTGAACTGAGAAATGTAACTTTCGAATAGACCGTTTTCCAGTTTTTAATTGAGGTTTAATTCTCTTTTTCAGCGCTAAAGACGATATACCAGTTAGACCGCATACGTGGTAATGGCATGTTTCTGTTTCTCCCCCATTTGGGAGCAGACTTAGAGCATATATGTATTTTTAATAGAAAAGTTTGCTTTGTACAAATTGCAAATGTTGTCATTAACAAAGCATGACGACCTACTTTTGGTTCATGTGACATTTATACATTCATACATAAAATATTAAAGACTTTGCCCAAAAACTAAGGGAGTTTTTCTTTAATCACAAAATTTTGCTCTTTAAAAACTTCTGTGCCTTTAAAAAAAAAAATCAGAGTCATTAATTTACTCAAATTTATCTTATTAGTAAAAAAAACAAAAACATCCCTCCAAACCCTTTTGTTTGTTTGTTTGTTTTTGCATGCTTACTCATGCAGAGGGACCCTGGCAATGTGCCTTGATAAGCTCAGTAAAAAAAGAAAAAAAATATTTAAACATGAAAATTTGTCATTCATATCATCTGCTGTAGATTTCCCCAGACAGCTCTGACTTCTCAAACGGGGGAAGATTTAGTGACACGTCTGCTCCTCAGATCTCCAGGCAGCTGCTGGCCCACTTTCACTGCTCCATCCTCCGGTACCCGAATTATTATTATTATTATTGTTCACTAAAGCAGCATCGCAGTCACAGTGTTGCTCATGCTGCTGGGTGCTGAGCAGTGGAGTCGTTATCTTTTACCCGCAAAATGTCAGCGCTCGGCGTCAGTAGCCGAGGTGTAATCATCCAGTGCAGATGGCTGTATTGTACTCTCTAGTTAAACAGAGCGTACAATACAGAATTCGCCGACTCTATTGAATCAGTGTGATTACAAAGGCAGGTGGAAACTATATTAAGGCAATCTCAGGTTACTTTAATATGCTCAGAAATACAAATTTAGCTTAAGAATGGAATGGCACACCATTTATGTACTCAGTGTGGTGCAGCTGGGTTGTACAGAAGAAAAAGGGCGAGGGGGTATTAGTATATCATCTGTCATATATAGGAACAGCCATATTTGCATATTTGCATGGTGAAAGCCTCCCTTTTTTATATAATACAATGCATATAACTTGAGTATGGAAAGGTAATTATTTGTAATCACCCAACATGTATTTTTTTATTTATTTTACCAAACTCTTTCACATTTAATTGCTTAGTTCCCACTTATTTTGTTGCTTCTTGGATGCTTCTCTTTGATGAATTTCAATCAGTGCTTGTAGCTTTCAGATTTAATTATAACCCTTTATTGTATTCAAAGGAAACCGTCTTCATGTTTAAACAAAGCCGTCGGCACTTTACGCGGGACAAATATGGATCCTCTGGTCTGGCTCTGACGCAGATTGGCCTTTATTGTTTCTCTGAATGCATAATGAGATCTTTGGGATGTCAGTGAATGGTGCAGCAGCACAATGTGAAACTGCAAACAGTCCAAACACCCCCTCCCACTTTAAAAACCTCTTTTCTGTTTGTTTTTTAATGAATGTGTCAGTAACAAGAAAGAAAATGACCTCATGAGGCCGTGTACATCCAGAAGTTTCAGAATTTTCCAGCGTGCATGTCTGCTCCTTATAAAAGGAGACAAAATGAGAAAAGCTGGTACTGTTTCTGCAGCTTTAATGCATCATCTTTTAGTGCTGGATCTCAGGAGGCTCACAGAAAAGGTCTTATTAAAATTCAAAGGGAAAAAAAACAATAATAAAGCTTCACTTGATGCAGGGTTGCCAATTCTGGCCCTTCTGATGTGACACGACCGCTGGTCAGGAGGTGAATCAGACACAGATCACACAGCCACTGCCTCCAACATCACCAAAAAAAAACTCTTTTTGCTCTATCGTATCTTTTACACAATTGTTTTTACAATGTCTGTAAAAAATCCAGCCCTGCAGATGTTTTCTCTGAGTTTCTCCCACACCTGCTGCTTTCATACAGCAGCGGGATCCATCAACGTCAAGGTGAGAAAGTTGTACGCATTTAGGCGGGTGGCACAACAGATGTAACTATTCGTGACTATTAATAGAGATATTTTTATTTTACTCTTAGTAAAAGCCATGTAAAAGTGAATTGTTGTAATTAGATAAATGGTCATTACCCATTTTAGTGCTGTTATTGGTTACACGGGTGTCAGATTTGGTCTCATTACCTAAATTAATCGGGGTGCTATTTGAGGCTTAACTGTATTTACAGGCTTCACTCTGTTCTAATTATAATCAACCATTAGGAAGGGCATCAGGTATAAAAATACTTTGGAAAATATTAAAGGAAACAAGAAGAAGAAGATGGCAGAAGAATAGATGAAAAGAAATTGCAGTCGTAAGTATTTGCTGACACATCATTGTGTAGACTTTAAGTGTGATGTAGGTTGGCCTGGGACCTCATAGTACCTTCCATCCATTTTTTGCAGAGTTTGCTGGAGATTATCTCAGCTGTCACGGGGTAAGAGGCAGAGTACACTCTGGACAGCTTGGTAATCTGTTGCATGGCTAAGTGTGAGAGATAGCAATCCATGCTCACAATCTAACATGAAGCATGTCTTTAGACTGTGGGAGAAATGAGGTTTGGAGAAGAAGTGTATTGATGACCTGTGGGCAGCAGTACGGCTTAGTGCTGAGAAAGAGAAAGAGTGCTACAGATGTGATGTTTGCTTTGAGAGTGTTGATGAAGAAGAATAGACAAGGTCAGGAGTTGCTCTGTCTGTTGATAGATCTGGGGAAAGAAGATTATGGCATGAGAGAAACTCTGATACTGCATGAGGAAGTCAGGAAGTATGTCAGGATGCTGCAGGAAAATGTATGAGGATGTTGTGACAGCGATGAGGCGTGTAGATGATTAAAGGTGGGGGTGGGGATTGCATCAGGGACTGGCTTTGAGCTCCTTCTTGGTTTATTTGGTGAAGGACAGACTGACAGATGATGTCTGCCCGGAGTGTCTGTGGACTGGGTGATCTGTAGCAAGAGCAGGGAGCAGGTGAAAGAGAGTCTGGAGAGGTGGAGGTATGCTCTGGAGAGATGAAGTATTAAAGTCATTAGAAGCAAGACAGAATGTGTGTGTGAAAGAGAGGCAGATATCTGTAATAGCGAAGCTGCAAGGAGTACAAGCAGTAAAGGTAGATAAGTTTCAATAGCTGGGGTCAACCATCCAAAGCAACGGATAGTGCACGAGAAAGGTGAAGGTGAAAGCACAGGCAGGGTGGAGGAGGTGGAGACTAGTGTCAGGGGTGATTTGTGACAGAAGGATAGCAGTAAGAGTGAAAGAGAAGGTTTACATGATGGTGGTGAGACGGGCTGTGATGAATGGTTGCGAAACAATAGCACTGACAGAAAGACGGGAGGCCGAGCTGGAGGTGCTTTTCATTCGGGGTGACCTGAATGGACAGGATGGGAAACAAGTCCATCAGAAGAACAGCTCAGGTTGGGTGGTTTAGACACAAAGATAAAGAGGCAGGGATGAGATGGTATAACAGATGGTTTGGGCATGTGCAGAGCAGGGAGCTGCTGAAAGAAAAGGAAGAAGAAGATCTCGCTCTTCCTCATCTTCCTCCTGCATCTTTCCATTCACTGTTGGTATCACCCTTCAACTCAACGTTTCTTGCTATGCACTCTGAACTAACCTGATATAGTTTCATAACATCGGAAGCAAGTCATACTCAATTCTGAGTATTTGTATCTAATGACAGCTGTTGTATGTAACGCCCGCCTCCTGTGGTTAGCATTGTGTGTGACAAGTAAATGTGTTACACTGTGATAAATTGTGTCTAATTAGGTGAAAAATGTTTAAGGCTTTACCAAAAGAGTGCTTCATTCAATAGATGTGTGAAGAAAGCTGTGTATGTGGCCCAGAGAAAGGGATTTTCTTTTTTTTATCTGTATCAACATACACAATAAACTGCATGCTGTAATTATAAAATATTAATCTAGAAAGGTAAATACTACATTGTTCCTAAATATGAATAGACCATGCAACATAGCTCAGTTTTATTTGGGCCACATGCTCACATGAGCAAATCTGGACAATGACAGCAATATATTTTAATGAAACATCACCTGGCAACACATTTAGGCAGTCAAGCGGCACAAACAATCAGTAAATACAGCTTGATAATCCATCTTTGTCCTGTGGGGAATCAAACAGTGATGTTGACAGAGACACTATCATTTTTTAACAATACATCCATTTTTCTTGACTGTTTATCCAGTACAGGATCAAGGGGGGACTGGAGCCAGCTGCCAAATCAAATACTTTTTAAAAAAGATGTGAAGGAAATGCAGACTTCCTCTTCAATTCAGGGGTTCACATCCCACAGAAGCTCAACTAGATTTAGGTCTGGGGAATTTGAAGGGCAAGTCCACGCTTCAAACTCATTGTTGTACTCCTGAAACCATTTCTGAACCATTTCTACTTTATCCTGCTGAAAGAAGCCACAGCTATCAGTAAATACTTTCCATGAAAGGATCGTCTCCAACAATGCTTAGGTAGGTGGTACGTGTCAAAGTAATAGCTACATGGAGGGCAGAACCCAAGACTTCCCAGCAGAACATTGCCCAAAGCATCACAGTGCCTCCACCAGCTTGCTTTCTTCCAACAGTGGATCCTGGTGCCAGGTGTTCCTCAGGTAAACAAGGTACACGCAATCCACGTGATGTAAAACAAAACGTGATTCATCAGACCATCAGATTGTCTTCCAGTTCTTATGCTCACCTGTCTGACATAAACTTCTTGAATCAAAGCTAAAGTCTGCACATAAATTCATTATTTATATTAAACTTGGTGGTGTACGAAGGCAATGCTACAAAAATGTCTTTTTTGTCGGCTTTTTTCCCTTACTTTACTAAGGTAACTAAAGAATTGAGCTTTCTCATTTTGTGACAGGGTGTAACTAAACCTGCTTCCAGTTAAACCATACAAAGGATGAGACTTTGATACCTGAGGTACTCTGAACCGGCACACGCCCTAACAACCACCGTGGTACGATCAGGTACAACAGCAATTATTCGTCCCAGGATGATGTCATTTCCTCTCTCCAGCTCACGCTATAAAAAGGGTGCTGTTGCGGCGAGGTCTTGGTGGAGAGACAGGAGAGGACGGAGGCTGTCGGGTCACCGATGCTGCAGAAAATCTAGCTCTCCAGAAATACCGAAACGCGGCTAAGTTTTGTTCAGAATGCGTCCCTAATCCACCGACTTTGATTTACAGGGAAGAAACCTAACCTTCTGATAAAAGCTTCGCTATTTTTTATTATTCCTGGAGAGCTACTTCGCCTCGTTTCCAAACATGATCGGGAGAGGACTGTTCCTTTTGACAATCCTGTCTAGCTGCGGTAAGAAAAAGAACGGACAGCTCAACCTTGATGAAGTTGAACAATATGAAGGCACAGTCGGTGGGTTGAAGGAAATCTGCATTAAGTAGTGTGACTGCCAGGGTTCAGCACCGAGGACAGCGACAGGCACAGCTTTAATTGCAGCGAATTCACCTGCGCCTTTGGCACAATTATTCCCGTTACTAAAACAATCAGAGGCTTGTAGTAACACAGCGAGTGAGGAAAGGAAAGCACGCACGCACTCGCGCGCGCGCGCGCGCACACACACACACAGGAGCTGTAGGGATTATGAAAAGCATGTGAACAAATGAACATGCATGATTTTCTTGTGTTCTCTTGCAGTCCTTTCATTGCCAGTGACTTCGAGTCAGCTGGAGAATGAGGATGTAAAGGTAAATATTTTCTTATTGTTTTTTGTGTTACATTTTCTATTCTAATCTAGTTTTGTTGGAGCAACAGAAAAGCTGAAAAAAAAACTAGTGCAGGCTAATGTTAACCTTCTTAAATCGATGCTCCAGGGATATTCTTCTTTTCAGTATGACAAATAATATAAATCCACTGCATTGCCTTCTCTCTAGCTGACCTCTAAAGGCAAGCAGTGATTAGAAATGTTTAATCCCAATAACTCAAACCGTTCAAGCACCTTCTTCATTGTGAGGCAAAGCCACATTTGACTTTGTAAAAATCAATAGAAAGCAATTTGAGAGCAATGGAGAGCCTTGACCTCCATGGTTTTGAGGATGAGGATCCACTGACAGAGAGGAAGGGAGGGAGGGAGAGAAATAGAGCTTTCCAGAATAGGGTTTGGAGAGACAGGACTACCAAAGGGAAATGTGGAATCTGAGCACTTCAAAAGTTTTGTGGGAAGAAGCTGGGAACCTTAAAAGAAGAAGAAGAAGATTGTGAAAAATTATGTATGGATGTAGGATTGGCACAATGGGAGTTGAAATTATTTTGATCTTTCATCTAAAGAGATTCATATCTTTCAATTAGTGGCTAAGTTAGCACACAAGCTGCATTCAAAGAGTCCCAGACTTATACATTGCTTTTGATTCAGTTTAATTCATCTTGCTTGCAAAAGCAGCCAGTTTTACTGTAACTCTCACTTTTTTTGATCATTCGGGGACTGTCTCTCCTCTGATTTGTGTGTGCATCCACAGGTGATGAAATGCATCGTCGAGGCGCTGGCAGATGTCCTATCGAGGCCACACCCCATGCCTGTCAGTCAGGAGTGTTTGGTCACGCTGAAGATGGGTAAGCAAAAGAAGGAAGACAGCTGGGCAATACTAAGCATAATTAAATGTCTTTTATCATTTAAAGGGGCTGTTACCATGGCTCAGTGCCACAAACAACTACATTCATAGCCTAAATGGGCACAGGCTAGGCTTAGACTTAAAAAAAGCGTAAAAACCAGACCATACACTTTCATCCCTATTCATGCACTTAAAAAATTGACTTTTTTAATAAAAAAGAATTGGTTTTGCAACCTTGGTGTTTGAATATCACAGAAGATTGAAGCATGTCTCTTCTACTAAAGCACACTGACTGCATCCCCATAACAACTGTGTAGGTTAGGTTAACGTCTCCATGTTTTAAACACGCTGCAGATACACAGTGCATTTCCTTCATATTTGACCCAGTGAGGCAGTGTTTTAGGTTTTAGTTTTATAATGCATTAATCTGAGGGTATAATCAGCTGTAATGTATTTTTCCCCTCCGTTGCCAAGTGCTTGCTCATCACAAAACTGTTGGATCTCCTAATCTTACTGTGAAAATGCCTAACATATTTTCTGATTTGTCCCCATGGGAATAAAATCAAAAATGGATGTACGTTTACATTATTTCTACACTTTACCAATTTGCGAGGGCACTGCTAGAGGTGGCTCCCTCTTTATAGGTTTATACAGATTTCTATGGTCATTTATTATCATCATCCCCACCCTCACGGCTGTCATTCCCATATAAAATAGCAGATTAAAAGAGCTCAGGCCTTGCTGGAAAGGTGCTGTATTTTAGAAGAAAACCATCGTTCTCTCGTAATGACTGCACAGAGCTCTGATCATAAGGTTAATGGATTGATGCAGTGAATGCTGGGTAAAAGTCTGCTGCAGAGTGTTTTATTCGGAGAGGTCACTAGGACTCGGTAAAGACGATTCATTTACATAGTTTACATGTTTTACCTTGATGTCGTCCTTGTTGTAAAAGAAAAAAAAACCCCACACACAAAAAAATCAATCGCAGCCTTACTCATCGAGCGTTTGCTACTGAGCGGGTGCTGTGAGAGCGGGAAACTGTACACCACCGTAGGGGAAGGAAAGAAAGGAGAATGGAGAGGAGGAGTAAAATGAAATGAGAGATCACAGATTGATACAAGAACATGATACAGTACAGCGTCTGTCTCTTGCTGCTGCTGCTGCGTGCTGTACGCAGTGCTGTTTGTGGGTCAGCAGAAAGTCCAAGTGCTCGCTTGCTGCTGTGGGAGTCTCTGTGGGCCAAATGATTAATTGTGCTCTTGCTTTGAAAGCAGTAAATTCCAGGGCAATTAACTCTGATGAATCCACAAAAGCGCGTTTCTGAATCCTTTGAACAAAGTGAAAAGGGAAAGATGTACACCTGTGATTTACCCCCTACAGTATTGATTCCCTGCCTTTTATCTGCTATTTTTCTTCTTCTTCTTTACTTTATATGTTTGCATTTTAATGTGGTCATGTGTGTGTGTGCAGATGACCGGCTTGTTACTATCCTTCGTCATCAAAACTTTCTGAAGGAGATGCAGGAGATCGCTGCTCAAGGTGAGTCACGGATTACTCATCCTGTTTATGTTTGCATGACGATAATAATGATGGAAGGCTCAAGCGACTCATTTTCATTTAAGGTGGTCGGGGAAGAGCTGATACGCCAACAGCAGCAGCACCGACCCTTCAGGCTACAGATGATGCCCCCGGTGAGCTGGATCTTCCTATACATCATGTGGTTATGCTTCTTTTTTCTTATGGAGTACCTAATCGGCGGGTTAAATGCAGCAGCTGTGACAGTGATGTATAGTTTCCATTATTTATGTTTTTCAGCAAAGTCGGGCTAAAAACAAATAAAAAATGCTGAGGTAGATTTAACTTCTGCTGAGGCTCTCTGAGGGAAAGAAATCAGAACATGCTTGATGTCTTTCAACATAACAGCATACTGTTAAAAAAAATCAGCGCCAGTACCCAATCAATCACACAATGGTAAGGTGGGAAGGAAAAAAACGTAAGCAATTTGAATGAGGTCAAAGTAGAAGCTATTGGGTTTTTTTTAGTGGTAGGGGTTACATATTGTTCCCACTATCAATCAAAAACATGAGGGTAAGAACAATAAACCCCATAATAAGCGGTAGTGCTTTTGTGTAAGCGTCTTCTTTTAACATCACTAGAAAATCAATTTCTTCTAGTAAATTAAATCCCCACTCTCCCCTTTTTTCAGATCGATCCATGTTGGAGGCTTTGGGAGGCCCCGGTGAACGATCCATCCTGTCCAAGAGGACGGGAAATGGAAAAGATGAAAGGGATGCAGGCATGGAAGACGGAAAGTCGCAGGGGGACAATGAAGCTGAAGAAGTGCAGGTGAAACGAGACAGTGATGTAAGACCGGGAAGCCACGTCTCTCAGTCTGTGGAGGAGTGGAGGGAGGACGAGGATGAAAAGAGGGAGGAAGATGAAGAAGGGTACGACGAGAAACGAGCAGAGGAGAATTCAGAAGAGGAGAGCAAAGGCAAGCGCACATTTCCAGGTCCTTCTTTGAAATCCATCTGTTATAAAGTAAGAGTAATTGTAAGGAAATTGGAAAAGGAGATTGAGAGTTTGGCAATCTAAAGATGCAGTCAAGTTTTAATTTTAATACTACAGGCTACTTAAAGCAAATGAAAAGATTTAACATTAACCAAATGATAGAAGCAGAATCTTAAGATAGAGAGAGACAGCACTGAAACAAAAACTGCCTTGTAAATGGAAACTGCTTGCTATCTCAGAGCTGGCTGATTGACGGAAGCACTTCCATCTTCATGATGAATCTAAGCCTCCTCACCCACAGGGGAGTGAGGCCAGCACGGCTGGCAAAGTGACAGCTCGTCAACAGAAATGATTGAGTAGCTCAGTGTTGGAAAATTCAAGCGCTCGGTTACAGTTGCAATCATCTCCCCATTACCTCTAAAGTCATCAAGACTGCAATCAGCTCTTTCTATGTCTGCAATGTTCAACAGAGAAATTGTTTTATTTTGAGTACAATGAAATAGTGATACTGATTCTGCAAAATGGAGCTTCAGCCAAGTCATCTGATCGCTCCAGCCATGCTGATAATTCCCATAAAGCATTGCTAGCACTACTGAGGTCCAGTGCTGCCAGCTGGCAAGAAATATTTCATTACAAGAAGTGAAATCTTGCTGATGGTGGAGACTTTTCTGGCAGCGGTCTAGCAGAGGTGTTTCAGTGAGAAAAATAATAAAAATAAATCTTATTCTTTTCATGTTCCCAGATGATGGATCGGATGAGAAGGGAGACACACATAAAAAGAAATCAAAAGAAGAAAGGTCCGATGAAGAAGATGAAGAGGAGGAGAATACGAAGAGGCTCTCACTTTTCCATAAAAACAAGGGCAAAGAGGAAGGACGGAAGCAGGAGACAAAGCGAGGGAACAGGGAGAGCTTACAGCGGTGGACCAAGGCGACCAAGCCTTTGCTGCTGAAGAAGAAAGCAGCCACAAAGGAGGAGCAACAGGAATTGCCTCATCATTCAAAAGAGGTAACGGAGGAAGAGGAGGAGGACAAGAAGAAAAGAAATGCTCAGAGGAGTCCAGAGGAGAAGGAGCTGCAGATGATTGCTCGAAGGGCACCGGAGGAAAGGAGGGTGTTGGAGGAAGAGGGAAGCGCAAGCAGAAAGTCAGAGGTGTGCTTTCCTCCTTCTTTTGTAAGATTCACAGTCCAAGAAACAAAAATAAAAAGTGCTAAATCACTTAAAGGAATCTTTGCGCATGTTAGGAGCTATATCAAGCCACAACCTAGCTAAAATAAAAACTGGAAACTGTTTTTATGTAACCTCCAATAAAACTGCTAATTAACAACGAAACAAGACAAGCTATAAAAAAACTGTTTAAAGTTTTACTGATTTTTACATTCGATGTGACCTTGACCTCTACATGATTTTCACCAAAATTAAATCATCTCGAGCTGTTATTGGGTGTCTACGTCACACAAAATTTGAAAATGATGGACACTAAACTGCTAACAAACAGACAGACAAACAAACAGAACCAATTACATACTCCCTCCCTATTGGGGGGAAAACAACAATGAGTGTGTGATTATCTTTTTGGGGGGTAAACCATAGATCTTAGAGATCGACATCTCCATTCTTTGTTGTTCAGCTATAAGAGTATACCAAAGATTATCATGTCATATTCAGTAATCTGCGATTGAGACCACAGAAGCATCAGAAAACCTGATCAAAGGAACCAAAGTCTAGATTTCCATCAGACATCTGCACACACAGACTTCTTTTTGAAATCACAGGGGTCGCCCACTGCTGGCCTTTAATGAGAATGCAGAATTTTCCTCTTAGAACTGGGTCTTGCATCCAACTTTGATATACAGTGTATGGCTGTTTCTTGTCTTCAAGAGCACTAAACCCCTCAAATATCTGCTACTGATACATTCATATTTAGACATGAGTGTTATCTCTCAGCAGGTAAGAAGGAAATCCTTCTTACTGAGTGCAAAGAAATTGTTCCTCGGGATGTTTTACCTGTTTGCTTCTAAAGCAGAATTATTCCTACAGCCTGACTCCCAGCAATTTCTTGAAAGGAAGCTATTTACACTGCAATAGCCTTGATGGATGCAAATTGCTACACAGCTATTATTAAAGTGAAGGTAAAGGATGCTATTCTGGATATAATGTGCCCTCTCTCTAATAGATAGGACATTCGAGCCGTGGATAAATATGATTGTTTGCACTGCTGGTGTCTCTTCTCTCACACGCTGTCCTCTCATTATACCTGCAGGAGCCTGAGATTGAAAGTCTGGCAGCCATCGAGTCAGAGCTTGAAAATGTTGCCCAGAAACTCCACGAGCTGCGGCGAGGCTGAGAGACATCGAAATAGAGAGAGAGAGAGTGAGAGAGAGAGATTGGAACAAAGTTTGACACCGCAACCTCCTCTGCCTTCTCGTCCTCCTCCGCTTTACCAGCTGCCTGGTTTCCACAGATAGAGCGTGTGAATGTGTGACAAGGTTTTGTCTTTCCGCTATTTTTCCCGAGGAGGCCCGACCGCCGCGGCCTCACTCGTGGCATTCACATAGAGTAGCATACAGTAGATGCACATTGCAGCTAGACGTGCATACTAACATCACACAAGTGCGCGTGTACCGTGCATTTGCGTGCGTAACATTTCAGAAGATTCCCGAAGAAAGGCGACTTGTTCAGCTTCGTTTTCTCCGACAATCATGCCTCTGTTTCTGTAAACGTATCTCTTCTGCTTTTTAGATTATTTTAACGGTACGCACTGATTCGTTGTAAAAGGTTAAGGCAAATCCAGGTATACACCTACAAGGTGAGGTTGTACAGTAATGGCATGTATACATGTACAAAGCTCTTCATGGAATGCTCATTTACTTACAAAGTTAAAGATAGTAAAGACTTAGATGATTGTCATAGATGCAGTTGATGCAAATCAAGCCAAGGCAATAAGTGATTTTTAGCGAATTAATGGCTGGGGTGTGATCTGTACTGAATTTATGTAAGAAAATCAATAAATTGAATAGTTTATCTGGAACTCTCTAACATGGTCACTGTTTTTCATGCCTTTAAAGTAAGATAATTATTACCATTATTACAGGGAGCTCATTAGGAATCATCAGAAAAAATCGCACTGTATAGAATGGTCTAAAACCCCCCCCCACATAAACCTAAAGGATGCACTGCAAACTTCAATTACAAATGTAGATGCAGTCTGTCCTTGTTTGTGGGCGACAAAGCTGACAACATGAATCATCAGCATGACACACAGGCTGTTGACACATTCTTTTTCAACGGGCAATATAACCTTTGCTTTTGGCAGCAGTTTGAAAATTCTCTGGTTGTTACTATTAAGAAGAAAATATCTAGCGTAGATTTGAATCATGCAGTGTTAGCTGACTTTTTTTTTTTTTCCTACACTGCGTTTTAACAGCAATATGTCGAGAGCTGCCAAGTGAAACATGGATTGAAGGAGTCAAGAACACAATGTGGGCAGAGGAGAAACTAAAATGTGAAAGTTCTGCTTTCTTTGGCAACTCGAGTAAATATAGCTACTGTAGGCATGGCTCAAAACTGAATCATGTACAGTCAGACAAATGCAGTTTTAGAAAGCCTGAATACTGCATTTGAAGGAAGGTTTTGCACAGAAAATTCAGCAGAAAAATGTAGTTATTGAACATAATCAGAGATCACAGATAACGGTGACAGTGATGATAGTGTTTACTGGATATTTTGTACTAGTTATATTTGGAACTTTGCATCTATTCAACCAGCTGTTACAAATATAGTTTAAGGCTATTTAGGTTGTGAACCTGGAAGGGCACCAGATGGCAGCATTAGACCATCTCAGACCTCTTCACAGGCGAGTATGAAGGCACAATGTTCATGTATGCATGGAAGCTTTTCCATTTTCCTTTATATTGTTATACACAAATAATGTGAAAACATGCGCAAATGCATATACTATTAAATTTGAAACATCCTCTCTTTTAAAAACTTTCAGGTACATAATTTGATTTCACAAGACTCAACTTTCTTGAGTGCTTGCAGTGCATCATGCTGCATAAAACCAGCATGAATATGTAAGGTATCTATGTCGTGAATAAGGAGGGATTTTTATAGATTACTTTAATTTACTTCTATGTTGAACGCCCCTTTAAATCACGTCGGGCTGGAGGCCTGCTCCAGTGACTGAGGATATTTTTCTCTGAGTGAGTGATATACGAATCCATAAGCTGTCAAAATCTAACAGATTAGCAGAGCTACTGTTAAATGTGCTTGCAAATGTTAGCTGAAAGCCATCAGCTAATGAAGCTGGTGTGGAGCAGCATCTAAGTCTTGGATCTAAGTTAAAGACAGACCAGTTCATGTTTGTATAAAAAAATATAAGATTTTATTTCCAGCTACAAAGTGAAACATGTAACATTTTTGTCACACTTCTCAATAAAATAGTAAAAAATACTGTTGACCAAAAATACACCACTGATACATTTCGAAGCACAGAAAACATTTGGCTTTTTAAATTAACTTAAACTGTACACATATATACAAAATATATACATCAGTATTTTTTAAAGGAATGAAATTATAATTCTTCCAGTCTCTTCTTCTTCTATTTTTGTACAAAATAGACATTTTGTTCCTGTAGATGCTTCCCTCCCCCCCTTTCTTCTGACCTGAATCAGTAATAGTCAAAATGTTTTTTTTCCTCTTTTCTCAGTGCCGTGGCAAAGCCCCCTGTACTCCATTATCTAACCCTAAACTCAGCATGCTGCTTGCTTTCTCATCCAGGGCAGAAACTCTGACCTTTCCTCTACTCTGTAAGCACAGTGAACAGCGTACACACAGGCAAGGCTAAAATTCAGGCACACACACACACACTCACACACACACACATACAAGGACACATTCAGACCTGTTTGGACAGGGGAACACTGGCCTGCTGTGGACTGCATGCTCCCTCTACAGCTGCTTAAAGTTTACAGGTCTGGTCTCGGACTGACAGGGTGGAGGGACTTATTAGACACCTCATTTAGAGAGGAGGTCAAGGTTTAGATAAGGTATAAAATGAATACAGTAAAATGGACGGGTTTGTAAAGAGGCTTTCAAGGGAAATGGG
>VUQR01011718.1:42768-55360 GCA_015108515.1 Hemichromis elongatus
GACAGAGAAAAACTGTACTTATTGTATTGTGTCTTATGGGTTCCAGCCAGGGTTGGCCTGAAGAAGCCAAATAGGTCCTGCTACCCATGCAGGTCTTTATGGTACGATCCCCTTCTATCTATCTATCTATCTCTCTCTCTCTCTCTCTCTCTCTCTCTCTCTCTCTCTCTCTCTCTATATATATATATATATATATATATATATATATACACACACACACACACACATATATATTTCAACTATAACAACCGGGAATATCTGCTGATAAACTAATATCGTCGAAAGCTCCAGAACAGCTACAGATGAAGCTAGATTATAAAATATTACCTCAGGGGATCAATCATTAGGTGTTCCCTTAGAAACTGAGGTCTTAGGTTTAGGTCAGTCTCGAAAAAACACTTTGCTAAAGTTTAATTCATATGTTTTGTTAGGCCACCCCCTGCCTGGTCAGCATGGCTTTTCCACTCCACAGCCCTAGTTTGGAACGTAGACTTTGTGTTATAAATTTTTAAGCTCAAAACTGAAGCTGAGAAAACCCTTATGTCATCATTAGGATTATTCTCTAAGACTTAACAAAAGTCCTCCAGAGCCAGGAGACATGATAAACACAGGTAGAATAGTAATGAGTTTTCTAAGGCTGGGAAGCACTCTCCATGGAAACTGACTCATGCATAAAGTAGGTGGAATGCACCTCTTAAAGCTATAATATACTGTACTGTTAATGTTAAAACATAAAGTTTGATGGACAAAATCAGTCCTCAGTGTACTGCGTCCTGTGCCTGCACTCCCTGTCTATGTTCTTATGTAATACAAAACACATAGTAGTGCATGCTTAATGACTCATCTTCAGAAAGTTCATCTTCAAGTATTTTGCTTGTGGATTAAATAGAAAACTAGCCCAAAGGTTCTAACACAAAAAGAATGTGAAATAGCAAATTTCAAGCCGCGGACACTCTTATTATTGAAGTGTGCTATGAGTGCCTCTCAGCACCGCCGTGCTTTTTGGCTTTACTAGTGAAACCTGGTCGGACCCTTTGGCATTGATGTAAAAAAAAAAAAATAGCATCTGTGTGATGTCTGAGGTGAAAGTACAGTCAAAGTCAGCAGCAGGTTTGTCTTTTGATGGAGTTGTTAGTGCTGAACACTGCAGAAGTGAACACTGTTTTCAGATGACTAATGTGAATGGACAAAAAGTGAAAGATTACTTTGAGGAGGACTTCAATTTCATAAATGGCTGTGAAAATACGACTTCTCTGGGGTTTTCCCCCCTTCTGCTAAGCTGTCAGTATAAACACAAATGTGCTCTCAATGAAATAAAGGATTATAAAACAATGCTGTCAGCTGTGGGAAAAGTAAAGTGTTGGATCAGTGAATTGCTTTGTACAAAGCAGCAAACTGTAAGCTCCTAATAGAATTGTGCTGTGCTGTATAGAAGTAATCTGGCCAGGGTTCCCATCAGCACTAATTGTTTCCAGATATACAGTCTCTGCACAGTGGCTATGAGGACCCCTCCCAGTCTGTCTGAGCGTCTGGAGCAAAAGGCTTCTCTCCATCTGTCTGCGAGCTGCAAGGTCAGACTGCAGACTACACCCTCGCCTTGCATCTGTCTGTTTGTCTGCTGGCAACCAGATCCTCTGTGATTGTCTAACTGACCACTAACTGGAAGGTCACAGCTGGTCTGTTTTTACATTTCCCTAAACTCATAAAAAATCAACCACTGAAACTTATCAGGTTTTCTTTCAATTGACTATTAAGGCAGCTGAATTTATTTCTCACAGATCTAACAATCTGTGAAACTAAATAGGGAGTATTTACCGTATTAACTTGTAGTTTTCAGTTGAATTCAACAGTAATAATAGGTCTAAGTACTGCACTAATGCACACACTAGGAGGAGAATAATAGGAGGAGCAATAAATATGTGAAAAATCCAACCATAGTCATGTGGAAAAAGAAAGTTTTACGGGACTCTAAGTCCACCCTTTCTATTTCCATATGAATCAAGAAGGTAAGCAGCAGCCAGGTGCTGCTAATCAAATGTACTTCCGCAAGAGTGAGCACCTTTATAAAATCCAGGGTATGACAGTTTGCTGTGCTGGAGCATTCAGATGTGTGGTAATTCGGAGCCAAGGAGGAAAGACCCCTCTCATAGACCCCTAATTTTGGGGGGTTTTGTATTGTTATTTTGGCATCTGGGATGGGGTCATTTGTAGATCTTAGCTTAGTTTTGATTGTTGTGGTTGTGATCATACCAGGGGTTTGAGTTTTGCATTCTTTTTAATGCATTATACATTTCCTTGTTGGTCACTTTATTGGTTTAATCTTTAGGTTTCTAAACCTGTACTAGTGCTGCCTTTGAAAATCTAGTTTTTGCTTGTGTTTAGGTCTGTAGCTATATATTTAATTCCTTAATCTCTGTCTTGGGTATTTCCAATTTTAATTACATGGTGTTTTATGCAGAGGTCCCTGTTTCTTGTGCCTTGCTGTCAGTTTTATTTATTTTGTCACCCTTTACTTTTGTTTCAGTCTTGTTGTTTCCATTCTTCTTGATTACCTCTAATGTGTGCAGATCACTCAATTTCCTTTTTTCAATGCGGTCCAGCTTCCCTGTGTTTTGTTTTCAATGGATTTTGCTTTGTTTTTGGACATGATATTGGGTAAGTTACACTCTTTAGACAGAGAATATTTAAACTGAGGTGTCTGGCAATACTGCACAGCATCACATTTGGCATATCTGCACAAACATCTCATACCATGTGCCAAGCATGTTGGAGGAGGAGTGATGATTTGGGATTGTTGTGCAGCCATTGAGTTTTCTATGAACTCTTCTGTATACAAAAGTATTCTGGAATCAAATTGGGGGCCATCTGTCTGACAGGTAAAACTTAACCTAAACTGTGTCATGCAACAGGGTAATGATCCAAACCACAGCAGCAAGTCTACAACAGAATGGCTGAAAACAAAAGGAATCAAGGTCAAATACAAGACCTCAACCTGATTAAAACGCTCTAATGTGACCTTAGGAAAGATGTGCATAAACAAACAGCCTCAAATCCTAATGAAGGTTGTAAAAAAAGAGAGAGGGCCAAAATCCATCTACAATGATGTGAGAGATTGATAAATCATACAGAAAAAGTTTACTTGAAGTTAATGCTACTAAAGATGTTTCTACAAGCTATAAAAATGTGGGGTGTACTTAGTTTTCGCAGGAACACATGACTGTGTGCTGACTGACTTTTCACATTATCATACCTGTACCACAGATGAGTGACAGTGGAAAATCTTTTCCTCCCTCCACGCTTTTCACAGCAACATGGACCATTTTGCAACTGGAACAGTAGACAGTGGATTCCTCAGCAAAGTGAGGAGGAAGCGATGACGCAGGAAGGAGTTATCAGTCAGCAAACTGTCAAGCCAGCTGCAGACAACCCAGGTTTCACAAGTTTCTCCTACTTCACCACAGACAGCAAGAAACATGTTTTCTATTCTATCCAGCGGTGATTCGCAGCAAGTCTTACAATAGTGAAGCGGTTAAAAAATGTAAACCAGTGAGATGTTATTGTGAAATGCTAATGTTAACAATTATATTTCTGCATGTTACAGCATCAAGAAACAATTTGAACATTTCTGAAGAACATTTTTTGTCCTCATTCCGAGATTTAAGTGAAAGGAGGGATCGCAGTCTCGTGTCTGTTTGCTATCTATTGTAGCCAGAGGTAGCTAGCTTAGCTTGGCTTAACAACACCAAATATATTCAAGACATAAATTATATAACAGATGGATGTAGCTTGTGAAGCCATTGTGGAAGTGCCTAAGGTGCTCTGTGACCTTAGTAAAGGCTTTCTTCATTACTTTATGGGCTAGTTTCAGATCTTACTAAATAAAACATGAGTTTCATTTTCTATATTACTGTCGCTAATAGAGTGAGGAAGATTATCCACTGTATGCAGATAGCTACAGACCAGTGGGTGATGTCACAGTGGCCTCATACATGTTTTTTTTTTTGTACTTTCTGAGTAACATTTCCTTCTTGTTCAGTCTTTGTGTGAAGCTAACTGTGTGTATTGTGGTGCATAAAAATGTGTTCCCAACATGAATGGACCCTAAACTCCCCAGAAAGTCGATTCTGTTCATCTGGATGAACATTTTTCAGTGGGAGAAACATTTCACCACTCATTCTAGTGACTTCTTCAGTCTTTATAAGGTTGGTTTTCCCAACCTAATAAACAGTGCATTTACATAATGACCAAAACTAGCTGTGAGATCAGTTTCACAATCACTAATATGCGTTTCTCCCACTAAAAACGCTGCATTCGGGTAAACACAAACAACTTTCTGGGATTTTCTTACCTAGATGATTGAACTTGCATCAAGAGACCCTAAAGTTAAAACAAACTTGAAACCATTTTGGTGCAAGTTAGGCAGAAACATCACATGTGATTGCCAGTAAGCAACTTTAAACTGATGATAAAACCCATGTTGTCATTTATTGCAAGATTTAATTTGTCCTATAGTGTTATACTGTTAGTTGCACATAGTGGCCTAAAATGTCTAGCAATATAACATACTGGCAGGATGCTAACCCTAACAAAGTCAGAAGAGAAACTTGCAAGCTTGAGAAACTGGACTATAAGAAGAGTGTGTGAATGCACAATAACTCCTTTAATCATATTCTGAGCCAAGCTAACTGTCCTTTAAACCAAGTTACTAAATTTACCTAATACAGAATGCCTGCTTGCTAATTAAATATATTGCTTGAGGTTCCTGGAGGTTCTTGGCTGTTGCTAGGTGAAACTGTCCACAAAGATGCTTCACCAAAAACCTTGTCTTTGTTTGTTCACTAGTAAATTACTAGATAACTGCAGTCCCCTGTGATTTGCACAGAGACTGCAACTTGTTGGCAGAAAAATTGCCATCTTCAATGGAAACTATGAGTAACCAGTCTGCTAAAGACCAAATCAATCATCATCAATCATAATGGTGCAATCATAATCAATCATAATTTCCATTTCAGCACTGTATACCTGTTTGTGACCAACCTAACCTAGCGACTGCTGCAGACCTCCAGCAACCATTCCCCAAAAAGGAATACACATTTTACCTGTTATTAATCTCTGTCTCTCTTCCACAGCATGTCTTTATCCTGTTCTTTTCTTCTCTCACCCCAACCGGTTGCAGCAGCTGGCCGCCCCTCCCTGAGCCTGGTTCTGCTGGAGGTTTCTTCTTGTTAAAAGGGAGTTTTTTCTTCCCACTATTGCCAAAGTGCTTGCTCATAGGGGGTCATATGATTGTTGGGTTTTCTCTATATGTACTACTGTACAATATAAAGCACCTTGAGGTGACTGTTTTTGTGATCTGGCGCTATATAAATAAAATTGAATTGAATTGAATTGAGTTTTTCTTTGTGACTGGTGGTTGCCAGATTGTTGCTGATAGGTCTGTGTGAATGGTGTCTAATTCACTTGACTCTACAGCAACACATGTCCAAAATGGTAAAAAGTTAACATCACATGGTAAATAGTCATCTGACTGCAAAACCGGGATACATGTTTTAAATATTATAACTGATTATTCATACTGTAGCAATCTTTTTCTTTTAGGGTTGATGTCTTGTACAAGTCTTAATCCACTTAAAAGCATCATTGTTATCTTCTACTCCCCACATACTTTGAATGAATCATCAACTGTGAGCTCACTGCTATTTCTACAGCTGTATTCAGTCATCACCAGCAAACATGAAAGCAATGACGCAGGAGGGAACTATCACTCTGTTTAATCAGTGGCAGCAAACCTGGATTTTTTGCAGCTGTTCTAATGCATTTTGTAGACATGACTGCAGACAGCCCGATCGTGATTTATAATTCTGTATTTATACTCATTTATTAAACAGTGTTCACTGTATTAAATCGCTATTTTCAGCTTCCTTTTTCTCTCTGAGATCACTGTCATGTTTATACTCTGTCTGGGTACTCTGTAGGGAAAAGACAGGGGTCACCTCCCATTCGCTATTCCAAGTTCATGTTTATGAACTCAGCAAACAAGACTAAACATTAGACTAAATAACCTCTTAATGGCATTTCTTCAATTCTAAAAGCCTGGTAGCTTGTAGCACCAGGGCCCCTTGTGAGGTCTCACTTACAGTACAATGACTGAAGAGTTTGACAGTTAGGTAATTACAAGGTGTCATGTGATGCTGTGTGACTATGAAGCTTTTGTCCTGATGAGCAGAGTTATTACAGAGCACATCTGACAGGAAGGTGTTCTGTCGCAGCATGAATACGTAGCCTGTCTCAGGTACACTTACTGTTCCCAACACTTTTCCTTTATAACCTTTATAAATTCACTATGCTTAATTATCCCCAATGTTTCCGAGTATGCTATCAATTTTAACACTTTCCCTATTGTTTGCCTCCTCCACCCATCTGTTTTTCCCTCATTTTCCACCATGTGACATATTGTATATAGCACTCTGTATTTTGTTAAAGGGTATTTTTTGTCTATACTTCAAACACTTAAACCAAACTTGGCCGACTGACTTTCATTAAGCATGTACTGTATAAACTGAAGGTTGTGCCTTTCCTGCCTTTTGAGCATGACCTTCTGCGGTTAAGTATATGCTACGATACCTTCGCTTCTCACGGTAACTGTTCCCAGGTATGTTATTCTCCTGCCTTTTGGACATGTGGTTTAGCGTGCCTGGCAGGGCGGCAGGCAGCTCTCCTGGCTCGATGTGTTTATGCAGGTGCGGGACGTTCAGGACACACCGCCCTGCAGAGTATTTTGGAGGTGCTTTTCAGAGCAGCTTACCCCGCAGTATTAGAAGGGGCCGCCTATATGTGGCATTTAAGTGGGACAGCCCAGAAAAGGCATTTCCTCGGCTTACTGGAAATGGAGTCTTAAAAAGCTTGAAACGGAGTCAAACACATCATAGCGAGAAATGCTCTAATGACAGCAGAAAGATTGATGTTCCCATACACAATGTGAGACAACAAGATCGTCGTAAAGAAGAATGCTGAGCATGCGTTACATAAGCCACCTTATTTTCTGAACAAGTGTGTGTCAGTGTGTGTTTCTTGAGCAAAAAAGCACTGCCATTCTCTTTGAGTTAAGCAAATCATAGACGAGGAAGCTAGTTTAAACAACTTACTTGATATCACAGGAAAAAACGTGCAATGCTTTGTTGCTAAGAGACTGCAAAATATCCAGATGCAACAGCATCAGACGCAAATGTAAAACTTCTGTCTTTTGACACCTTTGGCCCAAACTGCTGTTTGTACTGTTCATTCAGTGCATATATTTATCTGATGTGTGTGCCAGATTTGCAGGTTACATAAATTGCCACCTCTAAATTGCCCGTAGGTGTGACTCTGAATGGTTTTCTTTCTGTTTGGCAGACTGATGAAGTGTCCAGGTTGTAACCTCCCCCTTTCAAAGAGGGACCTGACTTTGGTTTCTAGACCTAAGATAAGACCTAAGAAGACTTGTCATAGAGAAGTCTTCTGATTTAAAAAAAAAAAAAAAAACTTTGTAGAAATCTTTATTCAGTTAAGTTGATCAGCACTTGAAATAAATCACCCTCTTTGCTGTAAATTCAGCTGAAGTGTAATCTTAGAAGAATATCTTTGCTCAAAATGATATTTAAAAGGCATTTTCACTGTGTCATTTTTTATATTAAACAGTGTTGTCAGTATTTGAAGCAGGATGATAAGATAACAGTAGTCATCCTGTGTAAAAGTACTGACAGGCCAATTGTTTGCCATTGTTTCATTGTCGGGAAGCATGGGAGGGAAGAATAGCCTTGCCCTGCTTGGCTGACACTGTTCTACAAAGTTTCCTGGATAATGAATTCCTCTGGTTTGGTCAGCCAACAGTAAAAAGCAGGATAAAGAGGGGGAGAAGGACTTAAAGAGGGAGAGAGGAGGCCTGAGGTGATTGTCCAGTCAGCATGGAGGGTGTTAGCAAGCCCTCTGTATTGTGGATAATTGCAGATTACTGGTTAGATAAGTGGATTGACTAGAAATGTGTGGGAGTACAGAAATGCAAAACAACAAACTGAATTTTATTTTGAAAGAATCTTTTTAAGGTAGAACTTCGTCAAGTCTTCATGAACCCTGGTACTTCGATCAGAGGGAGGAAATTACCAGAGCAAATTTTTTTGCACTGCAAATTAGAAACCAGGCCTGCTGGCCACAGAAAGCTGAGTTTAATCCAGTACGCATCTATCTGCTATCCTTCACATTAACAACCAGCGCTGCGGGCTGACTGGATTTACACAGGCATAAAAGCCCGTAATATTCTCACTTTCCAGCATATTCCACTTTAAAGCATATGAACTCTGGCACCAGTTTAAAATGAGCGCACGCTCAATGAGCTATACTGTTGCTACGCTGGTTCAAACACAGATGCATCTTAAAACAGAGTAAGAACATACACAAAGTACACTGCTCCTCTACAGCGGAGGGAACTAGGTTGAGAAATTTGAAAGAAAACAAACAGGATTCCAGAGCGGTGCGGTGTGGCGTGAGGCTGCTGGACTGAAACACAAAGAGAGGCCTGTTCACTGCATACGGGAGCATTCCAGCTAACAGAACAGGCTCTGGGATGCTGTTGACCTAAGCTACTTTAGAATGTTTGTGCAATAGCGTTTGACCACTTGATTAAAAATATCGTTTGATGCTGAAGTGGCTCTGTCCTAGCAACGGGCAGTTCAGACTGGTCTGAGCAGAGCAACATATTGCGTGAAAGGATGGCTCTAATGAAAAGATGAGCACTGAACGGTTTACCTGCTGTGAATGTTCATCCAAGTGTCACTTTTGGATAACTTCATAGAATTGTAACATAAACTTAGCTTGGTCAATTATTTCGTTGTTGTAACGGTGCTTCTTGGCAATAAAGCTCATGCTATTGGAAAGCCTGTTTATTTCTCCTTAAATGGTTCGACATTTGTAATGAAAATACATTTGAAGGTTAAACAAAAGAGTATGTGAGTTTAAGGCAGGGATGTCCAACTCGAGGTCTCAAGGGCAGGTAACCTGCAGGTTTAAGATCTCATCCTGGGTCAACACACCTGAATCAAATGATTAGTTCATTACCAGGCCTCTGGAAAATTTCAAGACATGTTGACAGAGTAATTTAGTCATCTAAATCAGCTGTGTTGGATCACGGATACATCTAAAACCTGCAGGACACTGGCCCTTGACGCCTAGAGTTGGATATCCCTGGTTTAAGGGGATGTGACCATTGAAAACCTGCCAAATCATCTGTGGCAGTGCCAGCAGAGTCAGCTATTGACTCATGATTGGTGTCTTTTATTGAATTAGATTATTGAAGTCTGAAGAAACAAGGCAGTATGGAAATTTATTCATTTATAAAACATGGGCCTCAGTAGCTTGTGGAATATCCATACACAACCATATCAGCCTGGCACCTCCTAATCATGCTGGTCTCCACTGTCACAAACTGCTGTTAGATGGCATCCCATTCTTCCCAGCATTTGGCACAACTCAGTCAATGTGGCTGTGTTGGTCAATCTGGCACAAACAGCATGCCTAAGTTAATCCCACAAGTTCAGTGGAGTTGAGATCAGAACTGCAGGCAGGTTGTTCCATCTTGTCAACTCCCAAATTTTGGAGGTAGTCTCTGATGAACCCTGCTCTGTTGAGGCGAGCGTTGTTATCTTGGAGTACAGGGTTCAATCCCAGACTGTGGAGATATGGGATTGTCACTCGTCTTCATATCTCTCTGCATTGAGATTGCTTCCAGTGATGACAAACCTTGTTTTTCCAGTGATGGGGATGTTGCATCCAAACATCAAAAGCTGCTACCCCATTGGTGTAGCAATCAGCACAGCGTTCTCTGTATCTTCTCCACACTTTGACCCTACAATCTAATTGCCATAGGCAGAATTTGGACTCGTCACTGAGCAGCACTGACAATCAGCCTGGGGTACCACAAGCTCAAAGAGTCGGTACATACTCAACTCTGCTGCCAAACCCACAATTGCATTTTCTTATAAATGTGGCACCATTTAAGGGGACATAAAAAGGCTTTCCAACAGTATAAGATTTACTGCCAAGAATTATTGTTACATTATAGAAATAACTGACCAAACACAAACAAAGTGATAGAAATATGGTTTAAATCCAGAATGTTGGTAACAATAGTACACAATAGTTTGTGAAGACAATTTGCTCACAACCATTGAGACAGCCAGATCTTATTAAACATGCATAAAATAATCCTCATTAAACTGCAAAAAAAACAGACATTTCCTGTATAGTTTTATTTTAGTTTTTATTTAGTTTTTCAAGTACACAACAATGCTTAAATTCTAGTCTTTATTTTATTTTATTTATTATTTATTTTTTATAAAATAAAATATTTTCTTTACAGCCACTATTAGCTTGTCAGCTAATTATTAATGTTACAGCCAATATGCCTTCTCAACATGATAACTTTACAAATTTATAAGCAAAGTCAAAACAAAATAAAATAAAATATAAGCAATAAATAAATAGCCTTCTTTAAAACAATAGCCCACAAACCACTGGATGATGTCATCTTGGCTATGTCCATCTTTTACATACAGGCTATGTTGTAATCTTGCTTAAATTAGCATATAGCAGCCTTCTTACGAAATGCAATCAACAGAAATTAGGCCTAAAATATGTATCAGGATGATTACAGATTTGTCACTGCCAAGTTTAAATCTGCTGATACAGGGCAAAAATCAAAATTTGGCTCTCACTATTAATAAAATATTTTTTTCATTAGCTGAGGCTTAAAAGTCACTCCTGATTGGATGGGTTTCACAAAGTTTTTTTTAATATGTCTCATTATACAAAGGGACTAGTTCCAATAAGCGCCAGTCTTAACTTTAGACAAGCAAGCTGATGCGAAAATTGAGACAGTTCTTGGATTTGCCAAGAAAAATGCAGCTCTGGGAAGTGAATGTGACCTGATTCTTTCTTTTTTAACTAATACCATAGAAATGCCCTTGAGCAATTTTCTGAACTCCAAATTGCTCTGATGGAGCTGCTCACTGGACGAACAGTAGAAGACTGTGGTTGCACTGGGCAGCTGCCAGGTATGAATGTGTGTAACTTTGTACGTGTGAAGAAGGGTGTTGATGAAAGAGACTGTGTGTTCTTGGCAAATATTCCCAGGATAAATTAAGGCAAAAAGCAAAAGTCTATACTGAGAACCAAAAAAAGAAATGCTTGATGTGGTGGCAGATTTGTGCCTTTGATGGTCGGATTGAACCAGTCAGTGCAGAAACACGGGGATGAATTTAGCTGAAGTCTGACATTGATTCTTTTTGGCTTGTTGCGTCTCACTGGTTTATTAAACTGCCGCTTGAAGTCACCGACAAAAAAAATGTGAAAAGGTACAAGCTTTGCAAAAATATAAAGTCCTTGTCATGATCCTGGGTGTTTTACTGAGCCCTGTGGGTTTAGGGATTTCTTTTCTGTTTTTCAATGTTTCTCTTATAAGATTAGTTTGTTACAATTTATACAATTTAATTTTTTGGACCTTGGTTTCTTTATGTTTATTTCCTCAGGCTTTTTTAGTTGTAGTTATCTGGGTTGTGTTTGTATTTGGAGGAGGTTAGAGAGAGGTACAACAGTGAGGGTCTGCAACCATCTGTAAAACATGGTGGAGGCTCTTTCATGGTTTGGGACTGCATATTAGCCAATGGTGTTGGGCATCTTGTCAAAACTTGTGGAAATATGAACACAGAAAGTATCATCAGATACCAAGATCATGCAATACCATTTGGAAACCATCTGATTGCCAACAGCTTCATTTTCAACTTAACAATGATCCTACACACACTGCCAATGCAGTACAAGCATACCTGGATAGAAAAGCACACAATTAAACATCAATCACGGACTCGCCTCCTCAGAGCCCGGATCTCAACTTATATTATTGAAGCAGTGTGGCCAACATCCAAAGAAGAGCTTTAAATGTCCTTCAGAAAGCCTGGAGAACTATTTCCAAAGACTACTACAAAGTCTGAGAGAGTTCAAGCTGTGTTGAAGAATAAAATAAAATATTGACTTTCAAGCTGATTACAACTGAACAAACTTTAATTTGCTTATATACTGCATTTCCACTTACCACCTATTTCTAATTTACCTAGATAATTAAAAATAAATTTGGGGGATGGCTCAAGAATTTTGCACAGTGTTGTATAGCTCAAACATTTTCTTTTTTTTAAATTTAATATTGGTAGTGAAGGTCACCGCTCCTCATTTTATCTTCATTTCACCTTTTCAGTGTGTTTGAGCTCATCTTGTGTCATGAATTTACATCTGATTTCACATATGACGTGAATTTAATCTCACCATTAACCTTTTACACAGGAAGGTCTGGAAACCTTTTTTTCACCTAATAAACCAAATTATCATTTTTAAATTCTGGTAATTTTTGTATAATATTATAATATAAATTATATAATAATTTATATATATTAATATATATATAAATTATTATCCGAGTTATTATATATATATATATATATATATATATATATATATATATATATATATATATATATATATATATATATATATATATTTATATTTCTAA
>VUQR01011718.1:57858-75685 GCA_015108515.1 Hemichromis elongatus
TATCTGAAAGTTTATGCCTAATTGTGACCCTACCAACTGCAGCAGACTGCAACTGTGTTCCAAGCATCTATTGTGTAATTTTGGTGAGCTTGTGTGAACCTTAGCCTCAGTTTCCTGTTCTTAGTGGATTGGAGTGCCACTCAGTATGGCCTTCTGCTGCTGTAGCCCATCGGCTTCAACGTTTGATGTGTTCATTCAGAGATGCTCTTCTGTATACCCTATTTGTAATCAGTGTAATGAGTTTCCTTTATTTATTTTCTTTAGCTATTCAAGTTACTGTTGCCTTCCTATGAGCTCAAAGCATTCTGGTCATTCTCCTGTGCTCTTTGGCATCAACAAGGCATTTTCTCCCAGAGAACTGCAGCTCACTGGATATTTTCCTCTTCTTTTAGACCATTTTAGATTCGATCGTGTGTGAAAATCTGAATAGATCAGCAGTTTCTAAAAATAATTTGAACAGCCCATTTGACACCAACAACCATGCCATGTTCAAAGTCACGTAAATCCCCTTTTTTATCCCAATTCTGCCTAAATGCTTTGAGTTGCTGCCATGCGATTGGGAGATTAGATATGTACATGTCCGTTGAGCAGACATACTTAATAAAGAATCTGGTGATTGTAACAACCAACTTAGAAGATAAGTGTAACTGGTTACACTGGAACCAATTATTATCAGGGTAATGTTCCTGTTAGGCCCAGAGAACACAGCCCTGTGTGCTAACTAACACATACATTCTCTCATTTTATAAATGAGCACGTCAGTGGTAGCTTATCTCTTCATAATGTAAGCTAAGTATTCTCTCTCCTTTAAGCTAAGCTTTATCATCCATTAACTCACACTTAAGCCTTGTATCATAACTAGTACAGAACCTGCTCAAAACACGGACAGTTTGCAAAGCCACGATTGAGGCATGCGCCTTTCTAGAGAATTTCTCACTGCCTGCTGCAGACAGAATAAATTACAGAAGTCAAGCAGGACAAAAACAAAGCAGCGAATTAGTGCAGTATAAAAATAAATAAATAAAAAAAGAAGCTGAAAGAAGCTAAAAAGCTAGTAGTAGAGTTACAGTTATTCTTCAAGTTTATCCATCACCCTTTATCAGGTAGCTGTTTTTAGTATTTTCAATGTTTAAGTATTTCTTACCGTTAATTTAAGTACACATACATAATTAGAAATGACAAATTCAGTTTTTACATTGCACACTATCAGTGGTAGAAAGAGGGCTCTAAATCTATATTTAAGTAAAAAAAAAAAAATACTGCTAATAGTACTATGTTTTTAATTAACTCAGAAGTTTAAAACTCAAAACAAAAATAAAGTAGGTCAGTTAAAATGAAAACAAAAACATTAAATACAGCTTGGTAAATGTAATCTTATAGCCCTACATCTGAACCAGACGATGCCAGTTCCTTATCCTTACTAACCTGGACACTGAAAAGGGAACTTCTTTACCTTTCTGCCTCTTTGATGCCCGTTGGTAAATATCAGCCTGGTTTGGTGTTTACCAATTGGTTACTGAAGTTTTTTTAAGCACTTACCACGAGCTCCTAGCTCGTTTTAGGTTACCCACTGTTGTCATTACTATGAGAAGTTGTTAGACTTCAAAAACACAGTATTTACTTTGTCTCAGTGTCATTTCGATGTTGTTTTTTTCAGCACAGGGAGGTACACAGTTTTTCACAGGTGCACTCTGGGTGTCTTTGGCGTGTGCGACATTTGATTTTTAGCTTTGAAACAGCAGGTGAGTGCAGCGGTTTCACCTCAGCGTGGAACATCCTGTCACATAACTGAGAGCTACTTCCTCCTCAGGAAAAAAAAAACATCAATATTTACTGGAATACACAGAAGCCTCTAAATCCAACCCCCCCAACCCGCAGCATGCTTTTCTGTTCTAGTGCCAGTTGTCATCCCACCAGTGAGAGCTGTACCTCATCTTTATTTATGACTTTTTTTCTTCTAATATTCATACACCACAGAGAGGACATTTTGACAGCAAACATTCTGCATTCCTTCTGCTAGACTCCAAAGTAAAGTTTACATTCCTGGGATATTGGGAGGAATGCTGCCCTCTGCAGCTCTGGACCCCCTTGAGGATTACAAGTGGATGGAGGCTGGGATTCTTAAGGAAAAGTTATGCAACACAAACTTTATTTAGGAAGTTCAAAGTCCTTATCTCAACATCACAGAGACAATCTGAGGAAGACAGTGAAGACAATTGAGACAGACTTAATCCAGATAAGGGACAACAAAGTCATAGAGCTGACCTCTCTATTTTCCTGTTTCCTGAACATTAGATGATTTGAAATTGATTTCTGATAATGAGTTATGAACTTCAGCAATCCATGAAATTTAATAGCACTGAAAATACTGTCAGTAAACCTGACTAACTTCAAAATAGAGACTGGATCATCATGAAGCCAAAAATAATCAATAAAGTTATGTACAACTTACCCAACATGTGTGAGTTGGGTGTGCTTCTTTAACAATATTCAGGTTGCGTGTTAAATGTCAAAGTATCATTAACAAGAATGCTAGACCCAGTGTTTTCTAGCAGAACGGTGCATCGTAACAAGACGATCACTCGTATTCACCTAACCTATCAGTAGTTTTAATGCTGTGACTGACTGATGCATATAATAACAAAGTAGGATGCACAGGAGGCAGCATGAGACATAACAACAGGGTAGGACATATTGAGACTAAAATAAATGGATAAAATAAGATTCATTTATGATGGGAACAAGTCTGCTGCTAACAAGATTTCAGATGAAAAAATAAATAAGGTACTGCTCTACTGCTCCATCGGATAGTAGTAGTTATTAGTAGATTTGCACCCTACATCAGGAGGGGACACTTTGTCCATCGCAAGGACTCTCAATGCACTGCATGCCTACTGAAGGGCTTGAAATTGCAGTTTCTTGAGAGGACAGTCTGTACTTTGATATAAGTGAATTAACATGGATCATACCTAAATGATCTTATTTAAGGAAAGATCAGAGTCCTGACTGGTTGTAATAAAGATGTGACGTTCTTTTTGTGACTAAATAATTATTTGTCACTACTATAAAATAGAGGGAAGCAGGTGTGTGTATATATCTGTTCTGTTTCTGGAAAAAAAATGTGTGTCAAAAGCACATTAATATATCACTGTAATAACATCATCAGAATGCCACTGAAAAATAAAAAGTAAGGTCATTGCAATGTGGTACGTTATGAACTTGATTTTTATAGCAGGCAATACAACACTGCCCCCTGCTGGCAGCACTAATTCTTTACTTTCTAATTCAGAAATGTAATATACATTTTTAAAAGGTACCTCCTGTGAAAAGTGCTTCGAATGTGGTGAGTGGCTATATTTACATATAAAGAAAGATGTTATCCTTTTAAAGGACAGTTTTGTCTTCTGCATCTGGGGGGAAATGAAAACTAGATTTAATGAGTCTAAAAGCATCTGTGTAAAGTAAACCAGGTAAATGTGACAAAAGATTGGATCAAGTGAATTGTGGGAAATGTAGGTTCCAGTGTTTTTGGAGCTTTTAGGGACTATAAACTGGATATGAATGATGGACACATCCACTGTGACCTCAGCCACTGGTTTCTGAACGAAGCAATTTAAACCAACATACATGATGCCTGCTATTTGGTGATTACAACTAGATTAATCAACACTGGCATTTCACTCCCTAAAACAGAAATACAGGCCTCTTGGACAGACTTCACAAGTCATAAAGTTTCAGATAGGTACTATACATAACCCTCAAACTCCCAAGCTGCTTTTGGAGCTAAACATTCAAGAGGCCATTAGAGGAACTGCAATTTCTGCCACTTCTTGTTGGCTTCAATTTTCAGTTCCATGGTTTAACTTCCAGCAGTTCATGTCCCTCGAACTGCTGGAAGTCTAATATTTAATACTTTGGTTCGTCTGTGGTTCAGGACATAGAGTCATCGGCCAGTTGAAAGGTTGGTGGTATGATCTTTGGCTCCAACAGTTTGCATGTCAAAGTGTCATTGAGCAAAATGCTAAATCCTAGATTTCTCCCCCAGAGCGTGGGTGAGTTAATCGTAGCTTCTAGCATAAAGTTCTTTGACTTCTCAGTTGGAGTAGAAAAATGCTCTCCAGTCCATTTTCTAAATTTATGAAGTGTCGCCTAATATTTATCTAAGCTTTATGTCTGACAACATATGTATATAATTTTTCTGCTTCTTGAATTACTGTTACTAGGCAATACATCATTCAGAATTTAAGTTACTATGATCATAATCTCTTCTCCTGTCCCCCTGGGGGAACAAAGAAGCTGACACAAGAAATGCCACCTTCTCTTCCAATTACATTTTTCAAAAAGCTTCTTTCAGAAAGAAAGAAAAGGAAAACTAATAGCAACTTGTTATTTCCTCTGGTCCATCTTCCAATGACGCACTAACAAACCTCACTTCAGTGAGATCATTGTCCAGATGAGGTTATTAGCTCCATTTTTAACTTCTGAGCAAAGAGTGCAGTTTCCATAAACTATTGCTCCCGTTAGCTGTACTTATGTGTTGATTTGTGGTTTTCTAGATATTCTAGTATTATTATTAAATGATATGCATTAACAAGTAACTTCCACCAGAAAGATGAGTCCTTTATAAAATAATAAGTTCCTTAATTTTTCCTCCAAAACCTAAAAATCTCCAGCTTGTCTTGTGTTGACTTTTCACCCGGTCAAACTTTCCTCATCCTCCACAGCTGGCAGGTTTCTGGAAGGAAAATCCTGCTCAGCTATTTGCAGCAACCTACTACTTTCTGTGTGTGAAAGCAGCTCAAAATACTCCCTGTCCTACTGACGCTCAGTTCAACTCATCCTGTGCCTCAGTGATGAATTTGCAACAGCGTCCGGTATTCCTCATCACTCGCTCTGCCATGGAAACTTTTGCTTTCTGCGTCACAGCGATCTGTTACATCCACATCCAAGTCCAAGTCCAACACTGTCTGTTCTGACATATTCTAGCTACCTCAGCTACTCCCTGATCTCATCCTCTGTTAAATACTCCTCCTGTTTACATTAAACAAGGATATGATATAACATACCGTACAACGTGGGTTTTTTTTAAAAAACTATTTTCAAGGCTGACTTGAAAATGTTTTTCATTAAAATTCCCATGAGGTGTACCACAAGGATCTATTAATAGCCCTCTTTTATTCATTTATCACTTCACTATAAACATTTAAATGCTATTTGTGTGAAATCAGAGACTTTCACTTTGATGTAAATAACACTGGGTCTGGCATAGCCCCAGCCTTTAATGAAACAGTTACCTGGCTAACCTTTTTACAAGGTTCAGAATACAGGCCACCCGCATGTGGGACAAATGCTAACTCATTGCTGTTACCAAGAAATAGGAGCCAGTTCTCAAATGACACTCAAGAGTATACACTCAACCCTGGGCACATGCAGGTAGCAAGACCCAGATCTTGATTAGATAAATTACCAATACTAGATTCCCTAGAAATGAGATGATGGCCACTCTTTATTTTTTTATTATGGTACTTTTTACTCTAAATCTAAAGCTTCTACTAAAGTGATTGCAAATATCTACGATAGTACCAGAGGAACCAACATTTAACTGATTTTGAATACTTTCTTTTCCATCTTGCTTCCATGACACACAAAAACATGACTCTGCAAAGCAACTTCTTGTGAAGCTTGTGGATTTGAAAACGCTTCAATATGAATTTTATAAAGCATTGTGCAAAAGAGGAATGCTAAGCCCATTTCAGAGAAAGTCAACAGTTGGTTACAGCCTGTTACATAAAACGCTATCACCATGGTAACTAACTATTGACATTTGTGGAGGCATATGGGGCATTTGATGATGGAATTGAGCAACTGGTAAATTTTAATTTCACTACATTGATCTGTCTGTGATTTTGAGTATTGGCATAGTCCAACAGTCCCAGACACTGACAGTACTAATCGGAGGTAGATAATAATAATAATACTAGTAAATACATTTTAAAAAAACTGCTCTAAATTTTGTGGATTTTTTTTTTCACCTGACAACAACAATGGTGTACAGCACTGAACACTTTCAAAACCGCCCTGGGAGAGTTACAGGAATTCTCAGATTTTTTTCCGACCAAGAAATGTTTTTACTTTGTGAATTTATTTTTTTTATTCAATTCTTTCCAGGAAATGAACGAAGTGCTTAGATTTTCAAAAATAAAAGTTTGTAGTTAATTCTGAGAGATTATTTAGTTTCACAAAAGAATCAATTTGCGAGGATTTCCGATGGTGCTACAGCGGGATCGCAGTGTAGAGGAGAGCTCCTCACAGTCCTTATTGGAAAAATATCACCTATTAAAATAAACCACACTGAATCTGTCACAGCTTGAATATGATGGGAAGCAAATACAAAGGAGTCATAAGATAAAGAACAAGATGAATAAAACAAAGCAATTCAAAGTTCATGGGTTGAGGTTACGCCAGGACCCCCACCTGTTTTCCCCCGGCTCATTTTCTCCTCTTCTTCTGTATGTTAAGAAAATAACTAATTTGATTTCTCACTTCAGCTTTTCTACCTCCAGCTTTGTAGCAGTAAGCAACAGAGTGAGGTCTGCAATACAGCAGTCTCAGAAAGTGCATAATCTAGCTTCAATATCCTACAATTTTGCTTAAAAATCACTCTTCTCACTTCAGATACATAATTTTTATTCAGCAAATGGAAAACAGTACATACACACACACACACATAATAAAAAAAATATGCTCAGTATTTTACATTGGGTTCAAATACAACAACAGTGTTAGTGTTTACTAATACAAGGTAACTTAAGGGTACTTTGCATTAGTATATTTTGGTTTAGGATTGGGCTTCTTATTATTTGTTTTTAAAAACGAGGGATAAGAGAATTCTCACAGAAAATAGTGACAACTTTCCTTCAGCTCTTATGTAATTTGCTCAGTTAGACGTCTTTTCCTGAGAACCACTGGTGGATGCCAAATAACCTACAAATGCTCTCATGTATTACTTGACTTGCCACCGTTTACTGTAAATATTTTACTTCAATCCTTTGTGCAGCAGGCAGTGAAATTCCATGAAAAGGATTTCCTTGACAAGCTAAAACAAAGCCCCCTACCGGATGTACAAACCTGATTATTGATTTAAAAAAAATGGGATGCTGGGTAAAACTTTTTTTTTTTAATGGTTTGCTATGTTTCCGGTGTTCACAGCTCTGCCATTTTTTCAGGATTGGGTGCAAAATATCAAACCCTTCCCCTTATTATTTGGAGTGTAGTCTTAACAACAAGATTAAAGTTGCACTTCTATTTTCTTGTTATACATATGACTGAATAAAAATCCACAAATAATTCTAATGTAAATTATGGAGACAACAGAAAACAACACTGATGCCCCTCAGAGAACTGTTTTTAAATAATCTGAATGTAGTTTGGCCACGTTTTACTGCGACCCACGCGCTTGTTCATTTCCAGTTAATTTACATACTGCACTTTGTGGTTTTATTGCTGAGGATTTTGCATATGTAACCACAAAAACAGGCAGCTGCAGCTGGATGAGAGCCACCTCTCACCATCCCCTACCAACATGCTGCTTTATTGCACCCAGAAGTGTTTTGTGTTGGAACTTATTGGAGCGACTCGACATTGTTAGGGCAGCGCTTACTCAGCAACAATGGCTGCCACTAAACACAAATACTCATCTCCTTCATCTGTCAAGCTGATGACCAATAAAGTCTTTCATTTCAGACTAAACCATGCCTATGTCAGACACTGATCATAACAATAAACCTACCAGAGCTAGATTTGGATTTGGTTGTAGTCCTGACAGTGAGGACTGCAAAATCTTAAAAACACAATTGATTTAAAAAAAAAAAAAAGCTTAAAAAAAGAGGAGAAGACAGATGGTGTTTCATCCTTTTTTTTCCCCTCGGTTAGTTTTGGAAGAAGAAAAAGAAAAAGAATGAAATTTCATCCTTGGTCCATGCTGACAAACACAGGAGGAGGAGGAGAAGTACGAGGGGGAGGAAGAAGCCCTCAGATTTTGATGGAGCCCCAGATGATTAGTCCTACTACAACAGCAACGACAATCAACACAATCACTATAATGCAAATCTTCTTCCGGGAGCTTTGCTAGAGGGAAAATAAGCAGAAAATAATTTTACTGTTTTTGGGGGGGTTTTTTTCCATTTTATGAATAAGTTGATTAAAAGATGTAGAGTCATACAAACATTCTGCTTTACAGAAACAGGCTCTAACAACCAGTCCTGCTTTACTAATCCAAATTAAAATCTCATTTTTCTAGCATTTATCACAGCTCATCTGTCTTTTCATACTCCTGTCCCTCACCCCTTCTGTAATATGATATATTAAATGATATCTCTGTCATATTACCTGGTGGTCTGCAGCACGTGCCAGCTGGTGCATGCCTCTCTGGATATTGTTATCGGTGCTCTCCACATTGGCTTCTATGCTGTCTGCAGGAAACAAAACAAAATACATAATTTACTTACAGGAAGGGTAGAAACCGCACAATCCTGCACAGCAACCTGTAAACTGTCAATGAGAAGCTGTTTCACCTGTCAGCAGGAACTGACTGACAGATTCTCACCTATTATGTCTCCTTGCTCGTGGACCATCATGCCCAGGTCCTTGAAGATGTCATTTATGTCCACGATGTCAGCCTAAAAATCAAAAGAGCCGTTCCATATACAAGCGGCACTTAGAGTAGGTTTGTGACTTTGGGTTTTTGGGTGTTTCTGCACAGCTAATAGGTGTTTAAATTCAATTTTGATTCCCACCTCCAGCTGCCTTATAGCTGATTCTCTCTCCTGGATTAGTCTCAGATCTTCTTCAGCGATAGCGTCATCCTGAACCTGGATCTGGGAATCACTGCATGCAGATGCAATGAGAGTTGTTGAGTATTACTATAATAAAAAGCAGAAAAAATAATACTGTTCGGTGGGTTTACCTTGGTATAGGTGGAAGATTTCGAAAGCTGTCTTCAGGCTGACCACCCTGCTAAAAAAGCAAGTGAACACATTTAAATCTTAATGTTGCAAATCTGCAGAAATCACTCTATTCCTGATTGTGAGTATAGCAATGATTTAGTAAGTACAGAATGTCCTTTACTGCAATATATAAGTAAAAACTGAATTATTCAGTATTTCCAGAACACCTCATTGTCAAAATATATGTATGGCCACATGGAATGAATTCACCTTGCAGCTTTATTTACTGTGCAGAAATAAACATAGCAGCAGTAACACACTGTTCCTACTTATCAGCAGCTCGGCAGATAAAAAAAAATAAAAAATGAGTGAGGCCAAGATAAGCAAGAGTGAGATAAGGGAACATAGCTGCCAAGTGAGTGGGTCCAATCACGGCAATCTGTGACTACAGCAATCACAATCAAAGATACTTTTTGATTCAAGGTGATGTGACGGCTTCATGTGAAACTCCGTTTCCTGTGGTTGCGACAATTTAAGTGAGGAATGAAACTGAAACCAGGTGCGACTATTTCGAGCATGCGCTGTGGTGGGATACCTTGCAATAACAGTTTTTTGTCATTTTTGTAAAAATTTAAAAAAGAAATTTCTCAACAGAAGCCAACATACTGAAAAGAAAAAAACAACAAGGCTTTCGAACGAGCACTCAGTGACAGTGGGGAGAGAAAGATAACCCCCTTAACATGCAGCAGAACTACGCTCAGCGAGGGCCACCATCTGCCTCGGCAGGCTGGGGAGAGGGGAAGCAGAGAGTGAAAACGGTAAGAAACACAAAAGTGACAACAAACACGAGTGAAATCTACCACTGGATTGTTAGTGCAAAGCTGGAAATGAACCCTATTCAAGCTACTGATGCTACTAAAATGCAGTGCATAAAACCATTTTTATTTTATTTTCTATGGTTTCAAGAATGCCTCATTTTAAGCCTCTTCTCTTCTGTAGGTTTTCAATAGGATACCAAAAATATTCTCCTCTGCTAATTATCACAACCACTTAGGACGACAAAAATCGCATGTATGTGTCGTCAAACTGAAAAACACAACACTTTTTAAGCAGCACTTCACACACGTGGCAAAAGACTTCAGTTTCATCTAAATCTACGCTATGATGTAATGTATGTGTTCACATTTATGGCAGTGGCTTAATCCCCTTTCTAATGCTTCCATACAGTACTTATTTTATAGCCGTCTTTTAATGTTCTGATGACAGGTGTCACAGGAGGTTACTTACAGACAGTCTGGAGCTGGCTCTGACTCTGGCCACAAACTCCCTCTCTTTGCCGGCGGCTTCTCGCTGCGACTTTTGAAAGCTGTTCAGAGCAGCGGAGAAGTCGTTCAGCAGGCGCTCTTTCTGTATTTTCCTCTGGCGCTAAAATAAACACAAAAATATCATAAACAGATGAACAAATTTACTTGTCAGAACTATGGTCTGTACTTAACCAGTCTGGTATGTTACCACAGATTCTATAGAAACAATGGATTACAATGCTCATTGGTTAGTGGACTCCTGTTTTAAACTTTTAGATGTTGCCATGGTTTCTTTGGAATTACAAGTAACCACTTTGAATGAAAGGATGTACGGTGGCTACAATGTCATATTTAAATAACAATGCAAGCTAAGAAGAAATTCAGTCATTGAGTCAAAAAATATGCCCAACTTCACTGCAGTGAAACGGTGAAGGTGGGCATTTTAACACTGGAGTCGACTCAGTTTTGGAGCCAGGCTTCAGTGGACACTTGAGGAACTGCAGCTTTTGGGCCTGTGAGTTTATTTTTCCAACCGAGAGGTTGCTCTTTTTCAGGTGCCTAACTGGGACAAACCTTTTAGATGAGGAAGATTTTAGAAACTCATTACCTGATCAGGTCCGACTGGAAGTGCAGTAAATGCTTTCATCAGTCGATCAGTCTCCTTTGCCAAGAGGTTGCCTTGTTGCTGCTTCTGTTGACTGAAGACATTAAAAGATTTTATTACTCAGACATCACAAAGACAAAAGGTGGCAGGAAGAATATATAATGGAATTGTGCATAGGTTTAAAAGAAATTGAAAGTAATTTAAAGTATAGAAAACATTAGCTGTGAATGGAATCTATGCTGACACATTTACATTTTTACTAAGATAATTCTTATAACAGCCCAGGTATGTAAATCCAAGCAAGCCCAAGTAACTCACATCGTCTGTAGTAACTGGCTGCTTTCCTGCTCAGTTCCCAGCAGAGAGACTGCCCTTTGCAGCTCGGAGTCTGGCAAGAAAGAGACAATTTATTTGTACTGAAGTGTGTCCACGTGCTTCCCGTGATTCAAAATAGTTGCGGCTGACAATATTGCGTTTTTATGCGTTCATTTCTTACTCAGCAGCGTGATCTTCTGGATGTTGGAGCTGATCTGGTTAACCAAAACACTGGGCTCCTCTGGAATCCCAGCCTGGTAGGCCATGGTGAAAGCTGCAAGGACACACGAGACCACAGACTTCACTTGACTCGCTCATGAGTTAACAGTGAGATCTAATTAGCATCTGCAGTCAGCTTACTGTTCTCATGACTGTCATGTGAAGAAAAAAAAAAAAGAGGCTTTTGGGGTGAAAGCTTTTGTGTAGATATAGTATAATCATTGTATCTTGCACATTTCCAAGAATGGATGTTGCAGCTGTGCTTCTGTTTGTGGCATCTCTGACACTAGGTACTGCATTAAATACAAGATAAAACAGTGATTTCTGTGATCTCTGTGACACTCTCTGACATTTCAACTTCTTTCTTCAGGTTTTCATCTTGACAGCAAAGCTCCAGAAATATCTGTTGAATTGGCTCACTACTATCTTTCACTATCCCGCAGGGTGACTGGGTGCTCCGTAATACGCATGACCTCAACTCTGTCAGGGGGTTTTAGTCTCACACTCCACTGCAAAGTCTGCCACATGGCTGGTGTTCTCATTGCTAACAGGGTTTAATACACTTAGTTCAGAGCTCTGTGGAGCCCCCCCCCCCCAAAAAAAAAACAAAACAAAACACTGAATATTGTGTGTGTGTGTGAGAGATTAGTCACAGTAAGCTTTAAGCTTCGAGCTTCAAGCTAACAGGAGCAAGGAGGGACGCTAAAATAGTAAAGTGAAGGAGTGGTTTAAATAAATCATGTTATAATATAACCAATGACCCAGAAATGGCTGAGAGGTCCAACTTCTGTTGAATGTGATACTGTAAACATGATCAGCCCAAAACAATACAAAATACTGTAACAATAACAGGTTTTATGCTGGTAGTTATCTGCTGAAAACATTGTAAAACTACTACGTTTACATTATTAAGGGATCATACGAATAATCATTACAGCTAAAAATTATTTGATATCAATGCTGTGAAATAAAATACAATATATATGCTGCAGAATTAAAAGATTTTAATCTTTTAGCCTTTAAAAAAACACCTATCAAGGCCAAAAGCACAGGGTCACAGTCTGATAATGGTGTGCCAGTGTGCATTGCATTTCCTTATGGAGTATTTGATCATATCATATTAAACAAACTGAAGTGAGGGAGGGTTGGGTCGGGAATAATTAGTACAAGCTCCTCATGCACACTTCCTGACTCAAGAAGACTGAAACCTAGTATGCAAATAGCCACCTGTTAAGAAACTGTCACAGTGAAAGGGTATTTCTCGTTTGCTTTAATAAAGTGTGATTAGGGTTCATTAAACCAATGTGCATGTTGCGAGGCTGTTTCTGTCTCCTTGCCAACAAGGGGAAAATGCGGAAACCACAGGAGTATTTTTTTTACGTCAACAACATGAACGAATAAACTGCAAATACGACTTGCTTGTGTTTTTTGGGATTAACGCTGTTCTAATGTCAACTGTATACCGCTCTTTATTTGAACATTAGCGGGTTTAAAAGTCATGAAGTTACAACAGAAGTCAGTATGAAGATGTTTGTCGCTTTTTGTTACAAAACAAGAAAAAAAATGAATTAAAAAAAATACAAAACAGCCTCGTAAAATGCGTTGGTCATGTAAGACGTCAGTGAAATCGTCAACAATGCCTAAAAGTTTACTTGAGTTGTGTAAAAGTTTGGACTTTACCTTTTCTTGTGACTTGTCTCTTGCGTCGGTGCGCTTCCTGATTATTTTTTTTCTTTGGTCACGCCCCCGTCACATGATGTCTGCTGCACTCACAGCGAGATCGCAGCTGGAAATTAAAGGTGTCAAACGGTAACATGACGAAGCCCAGAAAAGTACGGAAACAAAAAATCGTCCTTGTAGAGCAATCACGCAGTACAGGTCAAGTATTTCATGAGCTTTCATTCTTGGTTACTTTATGACTGTAGGCTACCAGATGAGATGCTGGTTCATGGGAAGGGGAGGGGTCCAAATCAGTTTCAAAAATGCTAAAGTTAACGTTTACACTGGACAACATCAGTGCTTCTAGTTACTGTAAGAGCCATAAAAAGGATTATAATTCTGTTTAGGTCTGGGGTGTCGAACATGAGGCTCGGGGCCCAGAGTTGGCCTAATAAATTGAATACAAATTGCACTGAACTCATTCCTTTTACACACATACAGCCGATTTTACAAACCCCCCGTTTTTCTTAACGTAAAGACGTTTAACAGCACATTTAACCCCCTTAAATATGAGGGGAAAAAATCAATTTCAATAGCACATCTTATTTTTTCTACATGGTAAAGTTATCAGTCAGTATTAATCTCTGGCTAGTATTCACAGTGTGTCTTTTTGCCTGTCTCCCTCTTATTATAACCATCTAGTCACTGGAGATGGCTTCCCTTTGTTGAGCCAGATTTTTCTTCCTGTAAAATGGGAATTTTTTATTCCCACTGTCACTAATTGTTTGCTCATAGAGGGGCCTTTAATTGTTGGGGTTTTCTCTCTGTTATTGTAGGTTCTTTACCTTAAAATATAAAGGTTCTTTTGGCAACTTGTTTTGATTTGGCAACAAATAAAATTTAATGGCACTATGTGTGCAGAAATGTACACAACAATATAAGTATGAATGTGTAAAGTGTGTCCATGTGCTGCAGTGTGTATGTATGTTACTAAACTGAAGTGAACACCCTACATGAATCAGCTGCAGTTGATTCATGTAGGGTGTTCACCTCTATGTGCATGAGTTTCCGGTCCTGACACTCAGTACTGAGCTTTCTGAGGCCTGAAGGAAGAAACTGTTGCACTGAGTGGAACTGAGGGTCCAGATGTTCTGGTACCTCTTGTAAGGTGGCAGAAGAGTAAAAAATTTGTCTCAGGTGTGTGTAGGATCATGCACAATGATGGTGGCTTTGTGAATACAGAGTTTATAGAAATGTCCTTGAAGGAGGGGAAAGAAACTGGGGATTCTCGAATCTGGTTTCAATATTCACTGAAAGGTTTTGTGATCTGATATAGTGCAGTTCCCATATCAGACAGTGATGCAGCTGCCCGGGATAGATATTTAACCCTGTAGTGTTATTAGGATGGATGATGGGATATAGACTTTCCTCACCTTCCACAGAAAATAGAGGGACTGCTGGGCCTTCTCGCCAGTGAATGTGGTGTAGAGGGACTGGGAGAGACCTAATTAACTTATTAGTGGCGTGGGGAGTTTCTGCAGGTAACATGAGTCACAACTGATTAACCACAACAACTGACAGGTGAAATTAACACATTAATTATCTCTTCGCAATGCAGCGTTTTTGTGGAAAACCTTGTATTTTAAGATTCTTTTGAATGTTACTTTTACAGGTGTCTATCCACCAAACATTTCACCAGCACCCTCCAATGGCAGCATCCTCCTATTGCAGGACAGTGCAACTTTACTCTCCACAATGCTGCTAAGAACAGCTAATTTGCATAAATCAAACTCCTCAGATCCCAATCTGAACATCCACAAATAAGCCAGAACAAACCAGATCCACAAGACCAAAGGCCCCACATTTATGCATTAATGTGCCAGAACTGAACTGTGTACAAATAATGAATGTAATGTAAATGTGTCTGTTTCTAAAGCACTTTGGGTCACTTTCTGTGGTTTAAATGTGCTATAGGCCATTAAAAAAATAGGCAGTGAGGTACATACTGAACTCAGATAATAGAAACAGTATTGATTACATCAGGCTAGTATCAATTCGATACCAATAGCAGTGTTGGTAACAATATTATCGATATTCACATTGAGCCGTCCATCTCTAATAGTTCCCACTGGAGTCAAAAAGAACAACAACATAGTATCCTATTAGGTGGGCCTACCTTGTCTGACAAATCAATTCAATTCAATTTTATTTATATAGTGCCAGATCACAACAACAGTCGCCTCAAGGCGCTTTATATTGTACAATAATACATACAGAGAAAAACCCAACAATCATATGACCCCCTATGAGCAAGCACTTTGGTGACAGTGGGAAGGAAAAACTCTCTTTTAACAGGAAGAAACCTCCGGCAGAACCAGGCTCGGGGAGGGGTGGGGCCATCTGCTGCGACCAGTTGAGGTGAGAGAAGAAAAGAACAGGATAAAGACATGCTGTAGAAGAGAGATAGAGATTAATACCAGGTACGATTGAATGCAGAAAGGTCTATTAACACATAGTGAGTGAGAAAGATTACTGGAAAGGAAAAACTCAATGCATCATGGGAACCCCCCAGCAGCCTACGTCTATTGCAGCATAACTAAGGGAGGATTCAGGGTCACCTGGTCCAGCTCTAACTATATGCTTTACAAAAAGGAAAGTTTTAAGACCAATCTTAAAAGTAGAGATAGTGTCTGTCTCCCGGATCACAAAACACTCAGCCTGAGGTTACAACACAGCATTTGTGTGCAGTTAAAGGGCAGCACAAAAGGGGCTTATATAATGTTAGGCAACTGGTTTTAATTTTTTGCTGATATGTGCATAAGCTTGTACTGGACGACTTTTATAATATGTTTCTTTATACTTAAATGCCACCCTACTGCTGAAAGATATTTCTTTTTAATTTGCTACCCTACTTTACATATAAAATGGGCTTTGCTTTCAGAATAATGCAGAATCTGGATTAAAATAGTATTACTTAACAGTTTACTTGTTAACACCACCTCAACTTTTTAAAATTGTAGTTAAAATTTGGCCTTCTGTGTTTAGTCCATGCAAAGTGCGGCCATTTAAAAAACACATTATGATGTTACATAAAGCTACAAGACATGTCCTGTTTACCAGACAGAATTAACACATCAAAGTTCAATCAGATTAACCAAATCAATAACAGTTTTAACTTCTATGTCCAGTGCAGACTCACTGGACTGTACTGCACTTTTTTAGGTGTACCGGTTCAACTGATTCTTAAGACAATTCTCTAATCAGCCAATCTCATGGCAGCAACTACATGCATAGACATGTAGAGCATATCTAAATGTGCAGGCATAAAACCAGGGTCAAGATGACCTAATGAAGTTCAAGCTGAGGATCAGAATGGGGATGAAAGGTTATAGTAGCTTTGAACATCTTAGTTGTTGGTGCCAGATGGGCCGGACTGATTTCTCTAGAAACTGCTGATCTGCTAGGATTTTTCCACTCAGCCATCTCTAGGGTTTATGAAGAAAGGTCCAAAAAAGATTGCTTCAAGAATATAGTGAAGCAACAGTAACTCCAACAGCCACTCATTACAACTGAGTTATACAAAAGAACATCTTTGAACATGCAGCACGCAGATGGGCTCCAGCAGCACACTGGATGCCTCTCCTATCAGCCAAGAACATGAAACAAAGGCTGTGGTTGTTGAGTCTGTGACACAAAGAATTAAGGCAGTTCTGATGAAAAAAGGGGGTCCAACTTGGTGCCAGCAAGGTGCAACTAATAAATTGTTTTGTGAGTGTATGTGAAAGTGAATTATTTCCAGATAAAAATGTTATCTTTGGCTACTTAAGGGGGTAAAAATCTGCATACCTTTTCCAATAATTCTTAGAAGTTGTTTGGAAGAGTTTTGTGTTTTCAAGTTTCAATTTACTGATGGTATTGCTATAAAAGTATTGGATTTGGGTTCAGGTAAACAAATCAGCTTGAAGGATAAATAGATGTACTTTGCACTGAACTCAGTATTCTCTGAGTGTTTGGACAAAATTCAGCTCTATGTACTTTAATTCTCTTATCTGTTAGTCAGAGTCCAGTGAGCCATGTGTCACATGGACTAATGCGATTGGTGCACATTTGCATGCACTAAATTTAGGATACAGAGAAAGTACTTAAACGCTGTATCTAAAGGAAAACTCTCAGTCCAGAGTAGTTGCTCTTGACTCCGTCCTTCTCTGCAGACCCAACACCTCAGTCATGCTGCGTCCTGTGGTCCTTGGCCTCGTCCTGGCATGTGCAGTGTCTCTGAGTAGCTGTGCAGTAATTCTAGAAAATGGCGCTCCCATCCTTTGGGCACAAACGGCCAGCCAAGTGACCGATTTGCCAATGCACGATGGGATTCTGGTTCCCAACCCCTGGAACTACCTTCACCGCATGAGTTTATACCGTCTGATGATAGCTGCTACAGACCCCTTTATGGGATCCATGGGGACAAATGCTACTGACAGCCCACTGTGGGGACTGCCGCTGCAGCTCGGATGGATGTTAACTTCAGGTAAAGTCAAAATATTTTTTTAATCATCCCAATTTAACAAAATTAGTCTTACAAAGCTGAAAAAAAGAGCCTCGTAATAATGCAGCTAACAAAGCAACAAGACAGCAGCTAATGATTTGTTGTTTCTACAGGGCGTCTCGCTGACCCAACGAGTGCAACAACTTGTGGCCTGGAAGCAGACCCTATGTGCATTTCTACTCAGAGTTACTGGGCCTGTAAGTACAAGAAACAAATACATACAAAGACACACAGGGGG
>VUQR01011718.1:75705-87282 GCA_015108515.1 Hemichromis elongatus
ACACAGGGGGAATACAAATGACCTCTTTATGTGTCTCCAGGTGTGAACTATTTTGCATCCGCCCTTCCCTTTCTGTCTGCCGCACAACAGGGCTTCATGGGAGCAGGAGCTCAGGTAAACTAAAAAATGAACACTTAGAAAATAAAAACAACAACAATAATAATATTATTATTAATAATAATAAGAGGATGCTTTTTTTCATGCCATTATACAAATACTTTGAGTTTAAATAATAATGAATATGACCATTTTGTATCATTTATAATGTATATTATATTCTGCATATTATCATTTATATTATTACATTACCAGGTCCAGATGCAGGTGCCTGCAGGAGTACAGGACTATTGTACGACTTATGCCGACTGTAAAACAGGCTACCCCGATGCCATGTCTAAGTGGGATGCTTTTTTTCAGGTATTTGAAACACACATATACACGGTTAAATATACACAGAGTTACTATTCACTTAAAAATGAACCTTCCAGATCCCTCAGGTCATCTGGATCCGGTTTTTTATCAGTTAACAATGGAGAAGCTGCATTCAGCTTTTATGCTCCGTATATCTGGAACAAACTCCCAGAAAGCTTCAGATCAGCTGAAACACTCAGTTTTTAAAAAAAATCCAGGTTGAAGACTCACCTGTTCTCAACTGTATTTGAATAAAGCACCAGTTTTACTTTAAGCTTAAATTTTATTTTTATTTGTTTTTTAATGTCTCTGTAAAGCACTTTGAATCACCTTGTTGTTGAATTGTGCTATATAGATAAACTTGTCTTGCCTTAAAATGATCCCACAATTTTAAAGGGGAACTGAACTTCTATATTTAGAAGAAAACGTTTCATTTAAAGAAAAAGTCAGTGGCATGTGCCATTATAGTTCAAAACGAGTCGTCTTCCCTGAACACACCAGCTTTATGAAACTACACTACTACATTGATTAAATAGGTGTACTCTCTTTAATTGTTCATATTGTTTTAAGGGTCTGAAGACTACGAGCGAATCTCTTCTGTCTGATGATATGAAGAAAGACGCTATCCTTGGTCTCTATTGGGACGCCCTAATGGCTTCAACCTATGCCTCTGCAGCATGTAATGCCAGGTACGTTCTTTTACTTTTACTGTAAGCATGCTCTTTATTAATTGTAGACTGTATCATTTTTATTTTTTTCCTTCTGCTGTAACACAATATCCCTTGTTATATCAATAAAGTATCTATTTTTTATCTATTGTAAAACCTATCTATCACTTTAATGCATTACATTTGTAAAACATTCACACATAGCTTCCTCCCCAGTCACTTGTCACACATCTTATTTTTCCATATTACACATCGTGTGCACACACATTCATACATTTAATGACACTGCTTAAATCTACTTCGCCATTTTTTTCTACCAGTTTTGTTACTTTTAGCAGTGTCGGTACTCTTTCCCACACAAACTTTAACATCAGTGTCCTTATTGCCAATAGTAATGATGCTGGGAAAAGTAGTAACGTAACAATTATTACTATCCCTATTATTTATAATATTTTTGCTATATAATTTTTATTGCTCTGGACTATTGTTTTGTAGTTTAGCGTTGCTGTTTTGCCCTGCAATTGGTCAAAACACCCAAACATTTATCTCCAATTTCAGCTTTCTTAATCAAAGCCTCTGTGTTCTCACTTCTCCTACAGGCAGAGCCACTATTCCTCTGTAGAAGTGGCATTTGCTCACAGCTGGCTGAATTCAGGAGAATATGTAGCAGCAGCTCGGTTCCAGACCAACATGGAAAAAGCAGCACTTTTCCTAACCCCTCTGCCAAGTCGGATTTTACAGGTAAATACCTTCAACCTTTTCCATTTGTGCTATTTTACACACCACTTTTTTTTGTTTGTTTGTTTTGGAACCACAGAGACAGAGAGACAGATTTTATCCACTCTCCATTCTGTCTTATACTTCTAGGAGGGCGATAGTGCACCTAACATTATTGGTCTGACTGCGGAGGAGAACCACACACTGTATATCTTCAGCTGGATGAAGACTATTGACAGTCTGCTTGGTAGGACATAGACATACACAAACAAGCAAACACAAAATATTATTGCTAAGCTTTTACTTTAATGTATGTTCATGATGATGATCTACCAGGTGGGACACTGTTGCGTCTGTGGAAAGGTGCCATGTGTTCAATAAACACAAGGCAAAAAGGTGCGCAGGTGCTGGAGGAGCTCCTCCTGAATCCCAGCTTTGCTACAAGCACTTTCCTGTCCATCATCAGTGAGATGACTACAAGCTGCTGAGTCAAACACACAAGATAAATAAATAACGGTATTCATCTTCTCTCCTTAAAAATGATATTTTTTGTTCATTAAACTAAGTTGTTCAAGTTTTGTAACTGTTTTTAAAGCCGCCTTGTTGCGCTTTTATCAGTGGTGTATACTGGCAGGACGATAAAGTAATTTCTTGGCTCCAGTTCAACAACCTATGCCTACAAGTAGGTTATTCATGAATTCAACAGTAAGTAATCCAATCCAGAGTTCAACAGACCAATACTGGTACCTAGTGGTAAAAAAAAATGTAACTACTACCAAGTAAGAGTTCTAGCACTGACTATATGGATATTTGAAATAATACTTATTTATATAATATGATCATCGATGAAAGTGAAGGCTGCTTTCATGATGTAAACATTCATTTGATACTACTGGAAAATTAGTTTATTTTTCTGTCAGTGCTCACTGTAGAGCATTCATACACAGAGGGTGAGAGACAGGGAAGCAGCAGTATGTGATGGGGAAGACATGTTCATATTAGAGACAGTCATCTTCGCTAGTACTTCAGTGTCTAATTTTCAGTTTATGTAAAACAGCTGGATTTCCTGGTTAATTGACTGGAATGGGTGAGTATTCCCACAGGAAAAATTGTTATATGCACAACATACAAGCAAACAAGAATCAAGGTCTTTATTTTAACATAATAATGTAACATTTATTTTAACAAAACATCACACATTTGGATCACTGTAGTTGATGCATCATCCCCCTTCCCCTCCCAAAAAACACCGTACATGACATTTGTGTAAGGAAGACGCAAATGACATTGAAAACGCGCCAGAGAAAAGCACAGTGAGACCCTCAGTGTGTTAATTATGTGTCTATGCTACCTCATGATTGTCAGTGGAAACGCTTTAGCAAATACAAACACATAATAACAAAACACAAATGCATGTGATATCCTGTCAAGAGAAGCACACTGTGTACTTTGAGTATCCTTTTTTCTTTTTCTCATTTCTTCATTTGAGGTGTTTCAACTTTTGAGCGTCAACTTTTTTTCAGAATATAAACAATTTTCACAGATTTTAGTGCTCAGTCTGACATGGAACCAAGTAACCATTAACCTTATTCACACGCCTGTACAAATGCAGAACTCCGAGAATATATTCTGTTTTTAACTGCATACAGGATACACCAGTATATGCTGCTTCCTTGAGTGATAATAATGTATGAAGGTTTCATTTTAAACATGTTGCAGTTGAAAATTTACACCAGTGGTTCCCAAACTGTTGAATAGGCCCTCTATATGGATGTTCATTTTGGAATATGTCTTCACCCACATGAAAGAGCATGCTGCCAATGCAACAGATGGCGATATAAACCTGACCTTATAGAAATGTTAGACAATATGAAGCCTAAAAACACTAGCAGAAAGCAAAGTCTTTGATGTCAAAAAAGAAGATATACAACTTTGTACAACTTTGCCACTGCAAGAGAAAATCTGGAAAGAAACTAAGAAACTTGACTTTTTTAAAATCTTCACTCTGGAAGAAGCTCCCATTTTCAGTGTCCAAAAGTGCAGTTTACATTGGACGAAAGGTCAAAACGCATAGAAAAGGCTATGTTAATCAAAATACCTGTGTATGTGTGGATAGTGTATAGAGTGAAACAATAAAAACTCAACATTTTTTTAAAAATAAAGGCTGTTCAATCAAAGCTTAGAAAGTAAAACTATTTACAGCTGACCAGTCCACAACATTGTACTTCTAAACACTTAACCGACAGGCAACACTAAAAGACATGAGTATAATAAATGGATTGAACAATGTGCTTCTTTGCTTTATAAATGCTGCCTGATAAAAAAAAAAAAAAAAAGTTATGTTCAACCTCCAAACAGAAATATGATGTATGGTTAGAGGCTAAAATTGCAATTCACCAATGCTAGTTATTGGACCTTTTTCACAGAAAGCCTGGCTCCTAAATAGATGTCCGTTATTCTCATTAGTAACATATCCATTTACCTTCTATGGCAAAAAGTGGAAGCCAAGATTTTACTGTGTCCAAGCCAACTGTAATATCAAAACCTGCCTGCAAAAGTTTATAGCTTAGTTTTAGTGTTTTAGTTGTGGCTTTGTATGCATATGTTTTTTTTTCCCTTTAAAATGAGTTAGCTGAACAGCTTAAAAGTTTTTCTACTCATGGAGTTAGCATGAAATAGCAGGCTAGCAACAGCTGCTATTGATGTTATTTTTTCAGACAAAAACCAAATTCGGTGAAAGTGTAGGAAAACAAATTGTTTGTGATAAGTGAATCTACCGCTGCAGATGTTCACTTCAAATTCACTATAAAAACAGAGGGAATAATAAGGAAGTTTTTGAAGTACAAAAGCGGGCTCTGATGCTAGGAAGGCTAACGATATTCAGGTTAATGTCCAAATTTACTGAGAAGAAAACCTGTATATCTGGCTCTTTGACATGTCAGTCAAATGAAGTATGAAGTTGCATTTTTAGTTTAATGCAGACACAAAGTTGTATTTTAATAAGAAATTTCAGGTAATGTTTATATTATTTATTTAATGAAATGGAATTAGTTTATATCTTGGCTGGGAAGTAGGAGATAGAAAAAGTTTAGGAGCCACTGATTTACAGATGACATTTAGATGAATAATTTTTTTAATTCTACTTTTAAAAGTATTACACTATTAGTAAGGTGTCCCACTGAGCACCACAGTATCCTGGTAACTGAACAAATACAGAAAAACAGACGTGGATATAAAGCCACTCCGCTCCAAAGGGAATGATAGTGGAGGCTGTTTTATCGCCCCATTTCCTCTTAGCGCAGGATATAAATTTCACCAAGCTTGACAAAACCTGTGAAAGATGGCATAACTAATACTGAGTCTATCCAGATGTAAAGTGGGAATGTCACTGTAAAGTCTAAACATAGCAAAGGAGTAGAGCTGGAAGGAGAAATCTAAACAAACATTAGTCAAACTCACTCAAGGTTCCCCCAATGGAGAATTAAGCTACAAGGGAAGGAAGTGATGCAGCTTCAGCACATACTCAAGAAGAAACACCTTCCAAATAATGCTCAAATAAATCCAAATCAGGAGGGAAAACATGCAGAATTGTGGTTAAAATAAACATGTACTTCACATGCGCATGGTCTACACCGTATTGGTCATTATTGATCTTGCTTTGGCTTCTTGCTGTCTGCTGAGAGGTGAGGTAGAGAAACGAGGGAACAGCAAATCTGCTGTTTGCTGACTTACGCTTAAGATGGCGTATGGCATTTGCATCTGTGAGTGTTGCTTGGCTATATGAGAGGTAGAGGATCTCTGAGCCTCACATGGGAAACTGCCCTGAGCCTGCTAATGCACCGGAGTGTGTATATGTGGGTATTGTGTGTGTTCGTGTGTGTGTGTGTTGGGTTAGATCTGGGAGAAAGTATATGTCAAACAGTAAGTGCATCTGTACAAATATATATATATGTTGTGTTTACATGTGCTTTGAAAATGTCCAGGGTGTCCTTTATGCTTCTCCATAGGCTGAGGCCTTGTCTTTTAACAAGTCCAAACACAAGTGACAGCTCCAGCTTCCTGTAAAGACAGAAGAGAGGGAAAGGTTGAAATCTTTTTGGTCTTTGCCATATATAGACTTCGCCTGTAGCAGCTTTCAAACATATAATATCGCACCACTGATGTACACTAAAAGCTGTCAGAGTGGCTTTCGGCTGCGGTACCTTCAGGAGGCTGGGTCATCGGTGGCTTCAGGCAGTACATGTGGTATCCTCTGTCGCAGTCATCACAGAACAGCAGCTGGTCCTGCATGAACACACAGTCACTGTCAATATTTTATACAGTGCATTATAAAACAAGGTCTTGCTGGCTGCACATTGCATATTAAATTAAACTCTTAATCAATACAGACTTTTACTTTTTTTGCATACTTGGCTCCATATAATTCTATATGTACACAATCCAGCAACAGTATATAGTGTAGTTCCCTTTCACTTTAATGTAATGTGTATTATTTCTCTGACAGGCTGTACACAAGCTGGTGAAAGTGGTGAAAGTGAGAGCTGACATTTCTGGAGTCACAAAGGTTGGTACGAGGTTTTCCTCTGTGATACATACATCATTCTCTGAGGTGCCACAGAGGCTGCAGGACTTGCACTCGATGCACTGCCACTGGTATGTCCTGACAGCCTGCATCATGTTGTCAGTGAACTGCAGACACGTAGGATGACCTGTGTAGGGATGGTGAGACAAACACAAAGGGAAGCAGGGGCAGGAGAAGTGGAATGCCAAGAAGAGTTTACAGACTGTTTTGGAGGCATTTTAAAGCGGATCTGTTAAACTTATTTCTAGATTTATATTCTGATTCTCTTATTTTGTGACTCCCCTAGCAGCTTTGGCCAGTTACAGGTATGTGTTTTGAATTAATTTTAATGATACTGATTTGCTCTTACTGGTCACTCACTGGTCAATTTATTAGATACATCTTGCTGTTTGGATCCCCTTTTTCATTCATTGCAGCACAGATTAAACAAAGTGGTCCATATTGACGTGGGAGCATTGCACTCTCTCTGTTGCACCACATCCCAAAGGTGCTCTTTTGGATTGAGATCTGGTGACTGTGGAGGCCAGGGAGTTCATTGTCATGTTCAAACAAACTCTGATTAGCGATTTGTGACAGCACATTATCCTTCTGGATCAGTAGATGGGTACACGGTGGTCTTAAAAGCATGAACATGATCAGCAATAATACAGCAAATTTACTTTGGGGACCAAAGTATCTCATCTGAATGTCCAAGCAGAAATCAACTCATCAGACCAAGCAGCGTTTTTTCCAGTTATTCTGTTTTCCAATTTTGGTAAACCCACTTAAATTGTACCTTAACTTTCCTGTTCTTAGCTAACAGAAGTGACAGCTGGTGTGGTCGTCTGCTGTTGAAGTCTATCTGCTTCATGGTTTAAAGCTTTGTGCGTTCAGAGATGCTCTTCTCTGGTCATTTGAGTTACGGTTGCCTTCCGATCACCTCAGCATTCTGTACGATGGTTATGTGGGGAAATCCCAATGTATCAGCACTTTTGAAATACTCAGACCAGCCTGTTTGGCACCAGCAAACATGGTGCATTCAAGGTCACTTTAATCCCCTTTCTTCCTGAACTTTAGCAGGTTGTCTTGTCTATGTTAATGGGGTGGCTGTACCTCAGCAGGTAGAGCAAGTCATCCACTAACTGGAAGGTTTGTGGTTTGATCCCTGGCTGCTCCAGTCAAATATCCCTCAACAAGATAATGAACCCAGAGTTGCTCTCCGAATCACTATATAAAAACCTTTACCATTTACATAATGGACTGGGTTGCTGACCAGGTGTATGTAATAAAGTGGCCAGTGTGTGTACATAGTCCTTCGGTTCATCCTTTTGCCTCCAAACAAAAAAAGAGCTATCCAGCTGGTTCTGCTTTTTGTGTTTTAACTTTCATTTCATTTTCCTTTTAATTGTTTTCCGTTTATCCAAATGCATTACATTTAGTTTTATCTACTTGCTGTGTAGCACATTGACCAATGTCTGCTGTGTTTAAATGTGCAATATACACAAACTCACATGGCTTATGTTGTGAAATATTTTCTCTAATGTGATGATAAAATTGCTTTTTGTAGCCTCCCCACATCATCACTGTTATGAGAGGACGACCATGAGCACGCTGGTGTCAATGGGGTATCAATGAGCCATATTCAAGGGTGAACTGACTTATATCTGGACTGGGAAAGAAGCCCAAAACACTGATTGCACTGATCCCTCTTAGCCTCATGGGTAAAATAACAAGCATGTGACCTGTGTAGATATTTGAGTTACTGCCTACCTCACAAATTACTCTAAGGAATTGCAGTTGAGAAGAAATCCGCTGAGACACTTTTAACAGACATCCTGTTGGCGTAAATGGATAATGGAGTGGTGACTGGCTCTTACCTCACTGCACACTGTCCTCTTTAGCTAGTGGAGTGACTTGAGAGTCCCAGTGGATCCCTCCCCCATGCCACATGTTTATTTTGCCATGGAAAAGTCATGTTTTTAATTCTTTATTCCATAATCCACGGTGCTATCAGTGTTTTTGGTCCAGATTTAAGTGGCATGTAGCAAACATGTATAGTTTGTTATGTTGATTATCTGATGCAAGCAAAGTCAAATGCATGGGCATTTTTATTTATTTATTTTTTAATCTATGAAAAATGGAAAATGGCTCAACTGTTGAAAAGTCCATGAGGATGGTAAAAAAAAAAATATTACTTTGTCCATGAGTAACAAAATTCCCAGGGGGAAGAAGATGAGACAATATATCCTACATCCATTCCAAGACACTTTCCAGAAGAGTCTTCACCAGGGTTTTCTGCAGTCCATTATGCGCTTCATGAGTCTTTCATTGTTCCCTCAATTAAAATTTTAATGGGAGAAGGCTCAGCTAGTCAAGTTGTCCCATTATTAGCTGTCAGCAACTGCGTCGCTGTCTGAGAACGAAATATCTTCCAGCTCTGCATCTTCAAAGCCATGAAACGTGGAGGCCTCGCTGTCTGACGCGCTGCTGAACAATTCTTCGAGAGTGCTCCGCTTCCTCCCATCCTTCTTCGCTCCTCCTCTTCCAGCTACCATGAAAACATCAGCATCAGAGCAACACAGACAAGGCCACACAGTCTCCCAGTTGTTCTAGCACACTCTACCGTAGTAAGACAACATCTCGTTCGCTGAAATGATTCGACCAAAGGTTTTTTGCTGAGATATCCAGCAGATGCCATTTTCGGCTAGTGTGGGAAATAAAACGGGGGGGAAAAAGGGGGGAAAAAATGCAGCCACATGTGCCAAAGGATAATGCATGAAAACTGAGCAACAAAAGAGTGAAAGCATGTTGTCTAAAGGCAGAGGTCTTTACTGATGGACGAGGCTGACATGGAGAAGCATGCAGGATGGAAGCAAGCGGCGGATTCTGGAAATTCGTCTGATTCTTTCCTGTGGTTGGCTCTTAGTTCCTATGATCTGAAAGGCTCATTGACAACCCCATTGAAGAGACACTTGAAAGCTTTTATTGCACACCTAAAGAAATCTACCTTATCACCTGAAGGTACAGATTTGTTTGAATTTTTGGGGACTTAGTTTTATAATATAGAAGGACTACATTAAACTTGGTAACAACATGTCCCCCCCCCCCACACCCCCATCTCCCTCGTAAATATACGTGTGTAAGTTATTCCTTTATATTTGATGCAAACTTTTAAACTGCATCACATCTGTGGCCGATAGAGAAACACAACTTAAATCCGTGTAGCAAAGATTAACATCGCAAGAAAGCGAGAGATACACATGAACAAGATCGTGGACAAAAAGGAAGTAAAGAGAAACATAAATGAGATGTGTAGTAAGACATAAAGTAAAGTATGAGTCTAGCAGACAACACATTTCTGAAAAATCTTCAGTGTCGTTTTTACCTGCAGAGAGAGATCAATGAAGTGATTGATACAACTCACACACAGCTGGAGGGCAGTTAGCTTAGCTTAACACAAAAACATAGACCAGGCAGGAAGGGTGGGGTTACAAGCTCTTTCATTAAGGTAACAATATCTTACCAGCACATCCAAAGCTTTAATCTATTTAAGAACCAAAAAGAAGCTTTTGTTACCTTTAAACCAAACCAGGCTAACTGTTCCCTGCTGATTTGTACTAAGCTAACCTAAGTGTACTGTGTTCTCATTAAAGTTTCTCTAACTTGCTGGAGTTTTAACAAGATGGGGTTGTTAGCCCGATGCCTAACCCCAAACATGAAGGGTTATGTGCTGTTTTTAGTCTGACCTCTAATCTTGAAATCTACCTGGCATGGTTGAACTTGGCAGGGGTAAACCCTCCAGCCGATATAGCTTCAAGTGCTCAAGCCTACTCACCACGGCAAGGCAACAGCACAAGGGCAGCCTAAGCTTATGGAGAGGGGGGACAGGCTTAAGACCACCAGGTGGAGGACGGTAATGGTAAAACCGAACAGATGGGGCTTTCAGGGGGAGAAGCAAGTGCTCAAGGCCAAGAATGCATCCAGGGGAGAAAACTTATTGCACCCACATTGCCCACCAGCATGTAATAGATACATAAAATCTAACCTTATGCTCAAATCTCATATTTCAGTATTTACACTTAACTAATAAAAAATTATTTTCCACTTGAGAAATGTTATTGTCTTTCCACTTAAGTCAACATCAAAGTCAAACATCAAAGATGGAAAACAAGTAGAAAAGCCAGTTAAACTCCAGTTACTGATCTGTTGTTGTCACATACATACAGTTTTCCTAGAGTTGTGTACATTAGTTAGAAAATTTATTGGCAGGCACACAATCTGGCTGTGAGCACAGTAGCCATTCCTACATGTTGCTGAAACCTTCAGATTACAAAACACTGGCTTAAAGGACCAGTGGTTGTGGAAGAGCGAAGGATAATGTGGTGTGTTTCAGGCAGAGGATGAACTAAGAGCTGTCAAAAAGGACCAGTTTGTGATAAATATTTTTATTCTGAAATACCAATCATGCAAAGCTACTTTAGTACAGACAATGAATAAAAATATGCAGCTGAAAATGAGCGCAACTGGTCCCCATTAACTTTGTGTTTAGCTTAGATGGTGCAAACTGTAAATGAACTATCCAGACACATGAGTTGTATCAATACTTTCATCTCACTCTTGGCAGAAAAGTGAATAGGCATATTCTTAGTATGCCTTCTTGCTGTCCTACTGAAACCACTCATATGGCATTCATTTTATATAACTATTGCTCTACTTGTGGTATCGATTTGTGCCTAGGCAAATACAAAATCTCAGGTTTTCATGTAAACCATCTATGTTGCAGTAAGGCAGGACTCACCAGAACGTCCGCAGTCGGAGCAGGACACCAGCTCCTCTGCTTGTCCTGTTTTCCTGTTGGAGTCCTGGTCTCCCAGGCAGAAGTCACAGTAGTCGTTGGGGATAACGGCACCATCGGGGCCCTTTTGAGCTGTTAGCAGGAGAAATAAGGGGAATGGTCCATAAGCTGTCATCCAGTCTATCTGAGTTATTTAAATTGTGATTTAAGCAATTTTATGCTAAGTGCAAGTTTCTGTGATCTATCAGTTAATGGAAATATCCCGTCAATCAGTTTGATTAAATACAGCCAGCAGCATACGTTTATGGTTGTCTGAACTCTGAGGAGAAGACGGGGCTATCTCCGGTTCCTTCTCCTCTTCTCCCTCCTCCTCTGCCAGGTGAGTGTGTGTGTAATGGTAGCTCAGGCCAGGCCGGTTCTTGTAG
>VUQR01011719.1:0-16093 GCA_015108515.1 Hemichromis elongatus
TTTGCTAGTTCACCTTACATGCATTAATTTAATAGCGTGGTTAGCTTACTCAACGTAAATTACACACAAACAACATTATGCTACTCACCCAGAGAAGAACGGCTTCTGCCGCCATCATCATCCGTCATCATTTCTGCTACACTGCTAGGGCTCGGGCCAGGACTCTCCTCTTCGGGTTTTTGGGGGATGTTGCTAACACCGGGTCCGTTAACAGGTACCACACCCACAGTAGATGTGCTCGGTGTGAGGTCTTGCAGCAAGCTATCATATACGGTGCATTTCTCGGCTTTTAAAAAAAACGCTATGCGTCGCCACGTGTTTCATCAGATTCGAGGTGTTACCTCCTTTGCACAGTATCACCTTAAAGCACTTGTTGCAGGCTGCTGAGTTTGCATCTTTTGCTGTGAAGTACAGCCAGACTTTTGACCGCTTCGCGGTAGCTCTTAATCTGTAGCTCTGCTCAAAAAGAATGTATGTACCTGGGCCTGCCTGCTATCCTTGGAAAGGTAAAATGATTGGCTAGAATCCAAAGTTTATGACATCTCAGAAAAAAATAGCGACGAAATAAAGCACCGAAATGTGTGCTGCTTTTCGGTCTGGTTACTACCGTTTATGTCAGAACCAGTGCTATAATGGCACCGGATATCAGTACCTATCCCTACTGTTGGTATGATGTTATTTTTAAGAAATGCTGTGTTACTTTTACACCAGAAGAAACAGGACAAAACCTTCCAAAAAGTTTGATTTTTGTCTCATCAGTCCATAAAATATCCCAAAACTCTTGGGGTTTTTGGCAAATCTAGGATCTCTCCCATCAAGGCCTTTTTTGCCCAGTCTCTATCTTAATGCTGAATCATAAACACTAACCTTACCTCAGGCAAGTGAGGTCATGTGTGGATAATGGCTTTCACTGTGCTTTTTAACCATTTCCAGACTGATTGATGTAAATTACGTTGTTTCTCATCTGTTCTAGTTTTTCTAGTTTTTGTTTTTTTAGATCATGACACGGTGTGTTGCTCTTTTATCCTACGTTACTTTATTAGACAGGCTCTATTTCAGTGATTTCTTGATTCAACAGATCTAGCAGTAATCAGGAATGACTAGCTCATGAAGTTGAACTCACCTTCCAAAAAAAATGTGTTTAAACAGAGGTAAATCTTGTATTAACAAGTCAGGAAAGTCATTTTTTCTATAGTTTTTCATATTTCATACATACAATATTAAAAAAGTTGTTTGATGATCTGCAACATGTGACAAATGTAAAATAAAATAAATCAAATCAGGAAGGGGATACATTTACCACTGATTTATATGATACTGACTGGATATAAACGTTATGCTATAATAAAAGAGCTTCATGCACAGTAAAAGTTTTTGTTCTGATGGTATTTGAAAATACTGTTAGTTTGGGACTTTTTTATTAGGGAATTGCGAATGAGCTGAAGGAGTGGATCATTCCACATCCATAATCGTTGTCTTTACAAACTGGATATAATCTCTTCTGCACTTTAAAAAGAAATCTTCCTTTTATCACCTGTAACTTGACTCATTTCTTTCCTGCTGAGACCTATGATGACATCACCAGCATAAAATGAATCCACCGCACCTCTCTCTCCCTCTCCCTCTCTCTCTCTCTCTCCCACTTTCTCTTTGTTCACTTTGTGCAGAGCTTAAAATTTGTAAACAAGATTATTCCATAATCCTGATTTGATTGGTGTTTATGGAGTTTTGCATGATGACATTATTATTTCCTTTTCCAAGAACAGTGCTGTGGACTATACTTCATTCATCTTTTTTTTTTAACTTAACAGTTGGGTAATTGGTTATAAACATGTGTTCAAATGCAAACTGCAATCAAGCCAAAACATTTTGTAGTTTAGCTGCTGCTTTGCCTCGTGAAAATTCATTCCTTGGGACTTCACACAAACATATTTTTTTTAAAAAATTCAAGTAGGCTGAATTTGAGCTCATCTATAAATATCACAAAGCTGCTTTCTTTCACTACAGGTTATTTAGCCTAATGAATTCTTTATATATTTTTATTTTTGAGCTTCTAAATTTTCTTTGGCCTTGTTGCTCTTCCCCTTCCCACACTTGTTTATCCTCTTTTAAATGGCCTTCAAACTGACGTGCGTCTGGTGGTTCTGACCGATGTTTTTTTAAAAGGTATCTGTGAAGTTTGTTTCCTGCCCATCTTCCTTGCTTTTACTCTCAATTATGCAGTCCAATCTGCTGCTGGTGTTTCTGGGTTTTTCTGTGTGCCTTCTGTTCACATACACAAGCATTTCACTTTTTAACATTTTGACAATTCATCCAACTGTGTAGAATGGAAGGATTTTTTGGTTGTTGTCTTTTAGATGAGCTGATGAACGAAGTATATCTTTGCACCACGGAAAACGTTAGCCCTTTTCTTTCCACTTTTCACATTGCTTTTCAGTTTTCAGGTTATCCAGTTAATTTACCTGATGGATATTAGAAAAGTTAGAAAAAATGTCATTACATTTAGGATTATATTTAAACAGTGACCACAATGGTAGTTCATCACATGTTCAGCAAAGTCTGAAACACATTGGCTTATGAATTGTGCAGCTTTAATCTGCAGGATGTGACATCAGTGATTCACATAAGAATTTTTGAATTTCCATCCTCCATCCATGCATTTCCATCTGAGTCGAGCCTGGGCCCAGAGTAGGTGCTGTGATCTACTGATCTAGATCTCAGACAGGTGTCTGCACACTGTGCACCTGTATTATGTGCATGTAATGTGTGTTATGTATTATAGAATCCCATTAAATTTCACCCTGTGGTATGACTATTTCAGAAGCAAAGTTTTATCTAACATGTTATTAAATAACCTCATGAATGAAGTGACCTATTGGCTGAGTGTGCTGTTATTAAGCGTGTGGGCAAAAAAAAAAAAAATCTCTTGGCAGTCCAAGACATGTCATTCCTCTGCTCTCTTTTGCAGTACCTTCTTTCCATTGTTTTACTTAATCTACCTTCTAAAAGCAAAAAAAAAATACACAAAATAAACTTTCAAAACTTGTGAACTTGGCTTCCGTTAACACTGGCATCAGCAAAAAAAACCCTAAATAAATGCTGACACTGACTTTTTCCTTGCCAGACATGCCAGTAAGATGACACCTTAGCTCCAAAGGATTGGGACGTAATTGTTTACATGGCTTTAGACTTAAATGTCTGCTATGGTGTTATAGTGTTATATATCCTGATGACCTTATGGAGACATAGATTAAGTACTGATTCGGCATTCATTTTAAACATTTTTGACAAAGTCCCTAGTTACATTCTGAGCATCTATTGGTTTTCATTACTAGATGGATAGTTAAGATTTTGGGGGGGAAATGCAATTTCATTACAAGAATAACTGGATGAGAATGAACTGAATCCTTATATTGGCAGGATTATTGAAAATGGCTTACTACTTTCCCCATTTTTCACTATTCAAAGGAAAGGAAGTCAAATGGCATTTATGGCAGGGGCATGGATAATGGAAAATTGTCCATAAAAGCAAAGAAAATGCCTTGAATAGAATGAAAAAAAAATAAAGGCTGGATCCAGCTCTAAGCCATTACAATAGTGAACAGGCAGAGGGAAGAGAAAGAATGTAGGGCGAGAAAATGAGTGGGCACAGTTAAAGATTATCTGGGACCTGAAACAGTCGATTCTGGGGAGGTGGGGATAAAGAATGGCGTGCCATCTTGAAATTAACAACTCCATCTGATGGTCTATATTTGGCTGGCCACACACAGTAGGTGGAATTGAATCCCACATCTCTCTCATCTTCCGCTCGTGCAGCTACTAGCAGCAAATGCCCGGTGCTCCAACCTGCGTCCCTGGCAAACAAGGAGGCAACATCCCCTCCTGCCAGCTTCACGGCTGACTGACCCCTTCTCGCAGCTTCACTTTGTAGCCTAATAAATAATGAAGGTCTGATTTCTCAGGGGGGTGTCTGCACACTGTGCACCTGGACACTCTGCATGTCTGCTGGCAGGCGTCACAAGAGCTTGCCAACTAAACTCAAAGAACCACTACCATTTCCTGCCACCCACCCACAACACGGTGTTTAGATGAAAGAGGCATTCTGACTAAACTGGCTCTTTTTTTCCTCCTGTGAACTTGCATATAGCCCGGCTGAATTCCTTCACAGCATGAATTTCCTGGCACCTGAAAAACTAAACACCCCTGCTCTTTACAAAACAGAAGACAGTTTGTGTTTCAGAGGTTAACATCACTAGTGAGATCTAAAACATGTGAGACATGCCAGGAAATTCTTCTAAACAATGTTGCTACCTAATAGGAAGACAGAGAATAGATCAGAGTGGTGATCTAATGCTCAATATAGCGGTCAAGATATGAATTTATTGATATAGCAGTCAATTCTCCAGACTGTGTTTAAACCAGAAGTAAATGAATAAAAAAGCAGAACAAGATAGACACCCATCTCCAACACTGAATCTCTTCTGGGAAAAGCATTTTCATGAAACATCTGCCTTCAGGTACAGTTCCATTATTACACATCAGACTTGGACGTTCAAAGCGTTCCAGGTGTTATATCCACAGGAAATGGTATAATTTACTTTCTTTGTTGCATGCATTTTCCCTCAACCTCCCTGTTCCACTTCTACTTCAGTAAGCGATTTCCCACATTGCTCAGAACGGCTTGGAAATCCCCAGAGAACAGGCAGGAACATATTGAATTCAGCAGTGAGCTACGCATGTAGGTGGATAAAGAAAGGCTGATAGCAATTGCATTGAAAAAAAAAAAGCAACAGAGCAAAAGCTCTTGCACTTGGGTGAAAGCCTTGCACAAAATGTAATGTCTCTTGTGGGGTTTTTTTTTTTTTTTTTTTTTTTTTTTTTTTATCTTGAAAGATGCTATATTAATGATTTTAGTTACTTTTTTACTTAATTAAGATGCTGGAAAAATCTATCCTCTGTTATTTCGAGGACAGCTGTAAGAACCAACAAAAACATGGGTGGTTTTGTTCTTGGTCACTCTGTGACAAACTTAAAATCCTGTTAGCAAAATATTTAAGTTATAGTACAAGTAAAGAAAAGAGTCTTCTCTGTTGCACTGACATCTGATATTCAGTTAGCCCCAAAAAGTGTATCAAATAAGCCTTGAACTGTCCCAACACTGAGTTTAGAGTCTGCTGTGCAGGAGATAAATTATTTAGCAGTTCTTTCAGTGTGGTATTTTGTGCAGTGTCTGTCAGAATATTGAACTGCAGATCCTTTTTTCATCTTCACTTTCAACAGCGATACTGTTTTTAAAGATATTTCTGGGACCCTGACGAGAGCAAACCAAGGTTTCCTCTTACATAAATCTGTCTTTTCAAAATAAGAAATGCCAGAGTGTTTCCAGTGTATGCAGCTACAGGTAATACGATGCTGATGGCAGATATCAGACTCATCATAATAAACCAGAATGGTGGTGTGTGCAGTGTACTATGGTGGTCACTAGAGGACAGTATCCAAAGATAAAATGCAGTGCATCATGCCTGCGTCTTTCTCATCCTCCTTAGATTCTATTGCTGCTCTCAAATCTGACATTTGACTATTTCCTGGCCATTCTTTTCAGTGTGCGCCTACAGAAGAGCGTGTGTGCTCAGCAGGAATTTAATAAATTGACAGATAAAGCCAATACTAAGCCTCGGCAAACAAGGAAATAACGAGGGAATAAATGACTAAACAAGTAAACCGATGCTGTTTGTGTTAATGTTTAATAGATTTATTCATAACTAAAGAAACTTTGAGTTTTATTGACTTGTGATCTTTTTTTCACTATATGTGATTGATGCAAACTATACTTACTTTACTTAACTTTCTCCACTTTCACAGTTTGGGACTCTTATTGTGCTTTACCTTCACTGTCAGTTTTTTCCCCCACTGGTTCCTTTTCATTCATCTCTCCATTAGCAGCCCCCCTGCTTATCCTTTTAGAGGGTCACTTGAGGGCTGGAGCTGATCCCAGCTCACATTATTTATTGTGTTTGGGTGCTTACAAAATCTGCCTTGTCATAAGTGCAGCATAAGCTGTAAGATAATTTTGTCATGGATTTTGTGGATGTGGAGCCCAAAGAGAGGCTAAAGAGGCTCGCTGTTTGTCACAGCGACATTTTAATAGCAATGTGTTACCAGGGAGCTCATTATTCCAGCTGCCACTACATTTAAACCTCTAATTAACATTCATACTACCAACCAGTAAGCAAGTAACCAGGCAAAGTCTCCCAAACACAAATCAGTGAATACACACAAAAACAGTCAGTGAACAGTTAGGGGTGGCGTTGTAACCCTCCTCAGATGTGTTTTCTTTTCTTTTAGCAGAGAGCATAAATTAGTGCCACCACTGGGGCAGAGAGGCTTTAGTTTGGTGATGTGTGGGAGGCCTGGCTTGCACTACGGTCCTGACACTCGAGCCAGAGAAGCAGACAGAGACAAAAGTGGGAGGAAAAAAAAATTCTATCTGAGAGACACCATCCGGTGGCCAGTGATGAGAAAACAGTGGGATGTTTTTTTTTATACCCTCATGGGGGATTGAGGGCACAATTGAAAAATCACACAAGCCGTCAGTATTAAAACACCACATCGTTGTGCTGAATGGAGGAAATAGAGGAGGCAAGCAAAGTGTACGTCCTCAGTTTGTTTTCAGAGATATCTTCAGGCTATGCTGTGACTGATGTCGTGGTTGGAGTTCAACTCGGAGACAGTTTGTCTGATCATCTTTGCTCTGCTCTGTGATTACTTTGGCTGTCTGTTGATGTGTCTTGATTTACTCCACCTTTTACCTTTACTATAGCTGAACCATAATGATTTAATTATTTGTAAACAATATAAAAAAAACCTGTATTTAAATTTCATGTCAGCACTATAATAAAGCTTTGTGATCACATCGCCTGCTCTGATGGATCTGAAGTGTTAACTGTCTGACTAAACACAGATGTTGGACTGCAAACAGTCGCTGCTCTGTTGATATATTTTTTTTAAAGAAAACCTCAGTTCATAATAATGTTGCTGCTGGAGCTCATTAGAGTTCCTGTAACTCACTTTCAGTTCATAACTCACAGGTCGAGACGCACCGCTGGTGGTTGGTGCCACGCTGTAACTGATGACTCCAGTGACTCGGAGGGCTGAAATATTTTTCCACATTTCTAATGTGAAGGATTTATAAAGACAGATTTTGCAATTTACAGTCTCTTGCTGATGAAACTCTGCAAACTTTCCCGATAGCTGAGTAAACACAAAGTCCCAGCTGTATGGGAAAGTGATAACATACACACATGTGCTCACACTGCCAGGATATCTGCCTTATTACCTTACATCTAAACAGTGACAGTGGCACCACCCCTTTTACTGTGTTTATATAGTGTTTTCTTTTAGAGCTGTTTTTGACATGGTAAATTTTTTTTAACATTTTACTGTGAAATTACAAATATTTACAAAACTTCACAGCAGTTATTTACAGAACTTTATCCTTATATTTTGGCAACTTTTTGCTAAATGTTCTGATGGACATTTGTGTGGCGTAGATTCAACAAAATGCTGGAAGTAATATTCAGATTTTGGTGCATATTGGAATGATAGCATTATACTGTTGCTGCAGATTTCTCGGCTGCGTGTCCCTGATGCAAGTTTCATGTTGCCTCACATCACAAAGATGCTCTATTGGTTTGCAATCTGGTGACTTTGAGGCCATTTTAGTGCAGTGGAAGCTATTACAGTGACCTCACTGTCATATTCAAGAAGCCAGTTTGAGATGATTTGACTTCTGTGACTCGGCGCATTATTCTGCTGTATGTAGCCGTTTGTGTGCCCATGCAGTCAGATAGGCTGTGGCTTTTAAATGATGCTTAGTTGATAATAAGTGTGTTAGTATCAACGTGCAGTGTTTAGTCTGTTTAAATCAAACAGGTTTGTTTTCCAACTTGAGGCGATTCATTTGTGCATGTGTGAGCGCAGTAATCGCACTCAGGCGTGGATCAAAACAAACGTACCAAGACCCTTTGGAGACTGTGGTCTCGGTATGGTTCCAAACAAACTGTGGAGTGGTTTACTTATGGTGTGGATGTGATCTGACCCTGAACCGAACCAGCTACCAGGTGTACGTTAATATTAGCTAAAAAAAACCCATCCCACAGGCATGTACACTTTGTATTCTCAATGCGGGAAGGTGCTATAGATGAACAAAGGTGTGTAGGGACAATCAGCAAGCTGTGAAATGAACGGAAATTCTGTTTTCTGTTTTGTTTGTAGTCCAGAAAAAAGCACCTCCTTTCTGTACTTAAACACATCTGGCCAATGAGCAGACTTAATATTCTCACATGTTTGTAGTAACACATTTCGGTTTACAAACTCATCACCTGATTTGGACCAGAGTGAACCATCTATAGGCTTGAAAATGTGTGCTAGGAAAATATCCCCCACTCCATTACGGCACTACTACCAGTATGAACTACTGGTTTAATGGCAGGATGGATCCATTTTTTCATGCTGTTTATATTCATTAATAAAAATCACTTAAAGCACCTTTCTTCCCCCTCAATGACGCCTGGTTATCAAACCGATGCCTACATGAGTAAATGCAGAGAGTTGCTACCATAAAATTGGGTCATTAGATATTTACATAAACAACTAGTTCAACAGGTGTACCTAACAAAATGGCTAGTGTGTGTGTTTTACAATATACCCAATGTAGACTTATTTGTAGCCAAATCATATTAACGACTGCTTAAATATATTAGGAACCTCAGAACCCTCACATGCTAGAAAACGCTTGTTCTTTAACTCAAGTTTTTTGGGCTTTTTTGGCACTTCTGAGGATATTATATTGCACATATCTTTAATTAGATCTGCCCTACTTCTAATTATGATTATGTTTAATTTAAAGATGGCAGTGACAAAGGAAAAATGAATATCAGTGTGTTTTTAACTATCAAAGACATATTCTTCCCTTTTCAGCACTGGGCTGTTTTCACTGGGGAAATGCAGCTTTTTAGAAAGAAACACTCTGACTGATCCAAAGTAAATTTCCTCTAAACTTTTCCAGTTTTTGTTTCAGAGACAAGTTCTCAGTGCCTCTTCCAAGCACCGCTTCCTTGTAGGAAGATCCAACTGCAGTCAGGGTTTTTCTTGGCATCATTTCTTACTATTGTCACTGCTTCATCCATGAGAGTCTGTAACTAATTTGAATAAAACAGTAGGTCTCTTTACTATTGTCTTGATGTTGCAATAAACTTCACGGCCTACAAAGAGGGATACTGGCTAGTGCTGTGTTTTGCCCTCATTTGTACCTGATAATTCATATGAATGTTAATTTATATTTACATTTTACATCTTTTTCATAGGTTTGTCAACACATAATTTAGGTGTATTGATCAAAAAGCTCACTGAATGCTCCTATTGATGCAGTATTTAAGCATACAGTCATGTGAACAAGAGTTTTCAAGTAAACATTTTATGTGTGACTTTCTCAGTCTCTCCCATCATTGTGGAGGAATCTTTGGGCCACTCCTCCTTTTAAAGAGATGCTTCAGTTCATTTGCTGCTGGGGTCATTGTTCAGCTCTGTGACCCAATTTCAGCCAAACTTTAACTGTCAGACAGACAATATTCAATATTTTGGTATACAGAGGAGTTCATGGTTGACTCAATGGCTGCATGTTGTACAAGTGCTGTGGCTCCACAACAAACCCATATCATCACCCCTCCACCACCGTGCTGACAATTGGTGTGAGGTTTTGTGTTGAGATGCTGTGTTTGGTTTTTATTAAACCAGCCAACCGTTCTCTTAAACACTTATCCGATTTAGGGTTGTGACGTCGGGCTAGAGTTTATCTCACCTGTGATGGGGCGAGAGGGAGTTTATCTCACCTGTGATAGGGCGAGAGGCCGGTACTCCTAGGCAGGTTGCCCATCCATCACAGGGCTAACACAAACTAGTAACAAACAATTTTTAAAAAGGGAGCTGTGAGTCAGTATAGACTAGAATGATTGAATTTTCCTAGACGGCCAACAGTGAGCAGACAGTCACCATGTGGATGTGAGTTGAAATGATGCTGTTTACGTAGACCAGATAAATTTTAGCGTAGCGGTGTGACTAATAAAACAGTTTCCATTTCACCTTTTCCCCCTAAATTAAAACTCATATATATTTTAAAAAATGAGGTAAAAGCAGTGCTGTCGATTTGCAAAGTTTGTATAACCCTAATGCTAAGTCCATAAATAAGAATCCTTATAGGAGATATATTAATGTAGGGAAAAGAACATAGTGATTTAGGGTTAGTGGAATAATGTTTCCTATGTTTATCAAACAATGTGGACATGTGTGTTTTTAATCATGTGTCTTTCTGAAATAAAACCAAATACAGTGACGACTGATGGAGTGATAAATGTACCAGGATTTTGTGTCACTTCTCTTGTTCTTCAGTAGGAGTCGTGTACAGTGTGGCTGAAGATTATTAGAAAGTCTGTTTCAAAATTTAAAGCCTTTGTTTGCTTTCAGCTGTCCAGCTCTGATCCAGTATTCTGTGCTGAAGAGGTGTGGTCCCCTAACACTTATGCCGTCATTCAGTTTTGGGAATATGACGTGACTTTGAGAAGAACCGTGTAAGTGTGATGGGAGTTCTTTTTAAAGCTGTAAATAGTTCAGGATCCACTCACTGTGCCTTGCCCCAGTTTCTCCAACAGCAGGAACTCAAATAACCCCACGCAGCTCCGTCATTTGTTTTTTCATTGAGGTAGCCGTGTCTGTAAGGGGTGGAGTTGGCGTGCACGGTTTGTCTGTGTGTGTCTGTGTAGCTGTGTCTCAGCTGGTACCTATCTTTGTGGCTTGTGTTTGCCTCTGTGCCTTTAAGAGGAGGGTCTGATATAAGTGTGTGTGGGTATTTCTCAAGCTGAGGAGGGGAGTGGTGGTGGTCTGGAATGATATGTACAGTTCAGAGAGGGAATACTGTGGCTGAGTGTGGGTGAGGAAGAAGGTGGGGACAAGAATATAGGTGGACAGATAGCCAGGAGGGCTTTTATCAGCACTGAGGACACACAGATTCAAAGAGGGGTTCACACTGCCAGGGGAAAGTTAAAAGGAAAGTTTGAAGAGAGAAAGGTGCCCTAAACCTGACTCAGTATCAGCCAAGCCATGTCCATGCCCATGTTTGACCCAGGTCAGCGACTGCCAGAGGAGCAAGACTATGTTCAAGCCTATGAAAACGTCAGGGAGAAATATAAAGGTAACAACACCTCCTGTTTTCTTTTTTTTTTTTAAGTTTCAACTCAAATGACAACATGTTGAAAGTGTGTTTGAATGGGAGGTGGGTGTGTAGAGTGAGTGCATGCCTCAGTGAGTATACTTGCTAAGTCTTGGCCAGCTTACTACTTTTAATTGATTCCATGTTGATTTTCATTGATGTTTTGAGGGGGGTCTTTCTTTAAGCTGTTGAAACAGGAAGGATGGTGTTTCTACTATAACATGGGCGTGTGGATTAGTACTTTTGTCAGCTCTGCCATGTCTTTGTTGTTGTAGTTAACCACGTTCTCAGTGTTGATCTGTCTGCAATACAGGGGGTTAAGTGGTGCACTTCTACAGGTGCAGTAACAGAAGAACTGCATAGATAAAACAAAGAGGAGTCCTGTTCTACATGCTTTGTGTCCTTCTAAAACTTGGCTGCTGTCTTTGCATACAGGGGAATCGGTGGGCAGTGTGGGCACAGGGAGGTGAGACATTTGGCCTTTGGTTGAATGGCACTGGTCCAACAGTGCAATGAGAATGATAAGAGCTGCCTGCCAACTTGGTGGCCTATGAGAACAACATGTTTCCAGTTATGCAGCATGTGGGTAACAGCCTACTTGAGTGTTTTTATTTTTGTTTCAGAACGAGTTGCAGAGATGATAGAAACAAGAAGTCCAGATGACTTGAAGATGCACCAGCACCGCATTTTTTTTACTTGGTTCATGAGTTTGAATTTGACCAGTGCAAAACCTGGAAGATAATCACCTCAGTGCAGTTAAAACCGGCTTTCATACCATGTTCTCTCAGTTTGTATGTATATGAAACATATAGCTGTGGAATCTGACAGTGGTGAGTTCGATTGGTTATCCTTAAAAATAATGTCCAAAGAAAGTTGTTTAAATTTAGCAGCAGAGATGATTTTCAGTGTATCCTTGAGGCCTATAATAACACTAAAGGATGCACTGATTGTCAAAGCTCACGTCCTTGGAAAGTTTTAACAGCACAAAATATGTGATATGACACTGTAGAAAAATATTGGGGGGTGCCACTGGAAAATGTCATCTTATTAGCCAATGGGTGATGGAGACAGTGTGACCGATACAAGCTGTGTTTCTAATGACAGCATTTTTAAAATATCTGCATCGCTTATCATGTGGATATCGGATCATTAAAAAAATGTGACATCTCATATTTACATATATTTATGCCTGTGCTTGTACATGAATCTGAGATTGGGTTTACGTGTGTGTTTTTTATTTTTATTTGTGTCAAGCTGGTGGTTTGCAAATGTATTGATTTTTAGCTCCAAGTATGATTAATTAATCCAGGATCGTCTTGTCTTGATTTCTTATTGTCTGGATATGACTAATGGATCATTTAAGGCGTATGTAGATCATCACAAAGACATTATGTCCAGTCTGCTGTCTTTCGCCTGCATGTCATGAAGGCAGGTGAATTACATTGACATCTGCAGGTAATTTAGCTCTGGGCACAGGATGTCAGGAGCAGCTGTGCTGTCATGTTACACTTGTCAACCGTGTCACACATCAGTGAGGAAACATCTCTTTTTCTAAAGCCTCCAATGAGTTTGTATAAGTCCCACACTGTGTTCAACTCCACTGTTAAAAAAGGATAATTGTTGAGAGGCACAATGGATAATTAGCAGACTGAGTGATTAACATGTGCTGGAGATAAAAACAGAACCCATAAGTGTGGGCCCAAAATCCCTGTTACAGCAAACTGTCAATGCTAGTCTTCTCTGGGCCTTGGTATGCTGGGAACCGAGCTGTTCCATCCAGTCGCATCAGTCTAGTAATTTTCTTCCCATGTGGTTACCTACTGTGCATGTCACTGTGGGCAGTGTTCCTGCTGTGCCTCTCTGGCACCAGTCTGGTGCTCCACGCCCCTTTTATAACCTCCAGTCTCTCTGCCAAGATCAGACTTCCTGTTACTCTTTCTTATTGTTGGTTTTCAACCAGATGCTGTTTGTTTTAGATAATTGTACATTTAGAATAAACATAACACATATCCTTAAAAAAAGGAGAAGATGGGAGATAACAAATATAAATACTGTTTTTCATCAGCCGGTACCTGTTGGGTGTCGGGGTTGTCGTGAGATGTCAGACCCTTCTGTAAAGCTGTGTGTTGAGCTAGTGCATGTGTGTGCAGCTCTGTGTGTGAGCTGAATAATTTAAATATGGCCTAGATAAAGCAGCGTTCCTGTCATTTTAAAAGAAGCTGAAGAAAAGTTGAGTGTTGGAAGACAAACTTTTATATGGAGCTGGGAGAATTTAAGCTGGCCATTAATCACCTTAAACTGAAGCCACTCAATTAGTCCTAAGCAGGTGGAATTATTGATATAACTGTGACTTTATACTTAACTTAAACTGCTGCCTGGGATTGGTACACTACTCTATTTTTAGTCTGTGCTGACACTGTTTCAAAATTCACAACACAGGTGAAAGAGATCCGATCCTGCACAGATCGCATGTAGCAGTGAGAGGATGGACTGTTACTCTTGACAGCGTTCGTGCACAAAGTATCACATGATTACGGCTTAATTCCATATTCTGAAAGTTATTACTCCCGCTTGAGCTCTCTTGTACATTTGTATAAGTTGTTGCAACAGGTGAACTGCAGCTTCCTATGGGAGTGATGAAGGCTGACTGGGTGAAGCTGCGTGTCAGACTAGCAACAGATCAGATCTATTAGTGTAAAACATGCAGCCCTGCTTTAAATACACACTGCAAATGTAACCCTGGAGTTTACTCTGTCAGTCTTGGCATTATTCTGGTTGAAAGACAAGCTAAATAACTTCTGGCATTTAACTCAATGAGGAGTTTGTTATTAAAGTCCCAGTAACGTATTCTAGTCACATTTTACGTGTGTTGGACAAAACTCCTGAGATTATTCCATTATAGATTGTTGGCTGCAGTGTTGGAATTTCTTGGATAGTCTAAAATGCTGACGCTGTAACACTGAAGGTTAGAGAAGCCTAATGAGGCCACAAGATAAAGCACAATTACCTGCACTTACTAATGACTCCAGTGACCCTGACCTTGTTGGGTTATCTTCACCTCAAATACTCATTCTTAAGAGGTTCGCCGATAGTTTTGTAGCCAAGTGTTAGAGAAAGGAATCGCTCTAACTTTTGCTTGATATTCATATTTTGACCAAGTCTCAGAAGGAACAATGTTTCTAAAACACAATTTTAGAAAAGCTTAAAGAGTTTAAGCTTCCAATTGACCATTAAATAACTGAGCAACATAATCAGATACTTCTACAGCTACTTCTCATCCTAAGGATGAACTTCACCATAATGGAATGTGGCCATTGTTAGTAGTCCTAGTTATGCACTGCTGCCTTGACATGATCAGTTTATCTACCTTCTGCAGGTTCTGGTTAAAATAGATCTCAAGAGTCAAAAGGAGCCCCAGTGCTAGCTATAGTCCAAGGTGATGGAGTTATAATAAGTCTGACCACGGGACACAATCCTCTCTGGGGGAAGTAGCTAAATAATGTCAGTAAGTACCGGTACTATAATAGCCAGCTGTAAGAAAAACATGAGACAGGAAAGCGAGCTAGCAACAACTAAATCTACTGAATAAGGCCAAGAGCATTTTCCACTAGTAAACTAATAGTGTTGGGATTCTCTCAGATGAAATGTAGTCACCAAATATAGCTGTTAGGTGGTATTATGTGTGGGGAAACACTGAATATTGGTTAACAAGAAAACTGAAACTGCAACAATACTTCTTCTAATACTATAATTCTTTGTTTTGCTCCTTTTAGCTTACAGGTGAACTGTGACAGATGTCACATGGCAGTAGCTGTTTATGTTGATGTGATCTTTGTGTTTGCTCTTTAAAGTGATGGTCTGGGATTTAATCCTGCCCGCGAGGTGGATGTTGTCCCACTCCCCATTCTTAAACACACTTAAAAGAGTCAACGTTGGGAGCTTCTGTGTGTAAATACTAACAGAGTTTACTTATAAAAGAGCTGCGATAAATTTGTCTTGTGAATCACTGAGCTCCCGCAGAGGAAGCCTCTGCTGTGTTCCAGTACTTGCCTCAGATAAGGTTTCATGCAACTTGACCTCACTTTCAAAAATAGTAATAGTGCTTAAGTTATGGACGCATGATCACACATACACACGGATGTGTCCAGGTTGTAAAATAGGAAAAATATTCCTCTACTGTCATTTAATATGTGCCAAGTTAACAACATCTTGTTTTTTCTAAATAATCTATTAATGTGTATGAAGTTCTACAAAAAAAGCTCCACACTTTATTCATAATTATTTATATATATTTCAAATTACCATTACAGTTTTTACATTTGTTTTGATTTTCATGTCCATGAATTACCTGCTAATTTATTGATCTGAGCTTCCAAAGTGTAAAAACTCCTAATCCTGCTCTGTTGAGCGCCTTTAAACATCTGCAGACATCCTCACTGGTGTCTAACTGGTAATTACACAGAAAGCAACAACACATTTCTGATTAAGAATCTAGAGTTCAAGGCCAAACAGACAAATTCAATTCAATTCAATTCAATTCAATTTTATTTATATAGCGCCAGATCACAACAACAGTCGCCTCAAGGCGCTTAGTACATACAGAGAAAACCCAACAATCATATGACCCCCTATGAGCAAGCACTTTGGCGACGATGGGAAGGAAAAACTCCCTTTTAACAGGAAGAAACCTCCGGCAGAACCAGGCTCAGGGAGGGGCGGCCATCTGCTGCGAATGCATCAGACTGTAGCTGTTGGATGTTTGACATCTTTTCAAAAAAGTTCAAAACCAGTGTCCTATTTAAATGTGGTGGGTCTCATGTTCAAGACCAT
>VUQR01011720.1:0-20725 GCA_015108515.1 Hemichromis elongatus
CACAGGGCAGGGAAAAGTATCACGTATCCTTCCTGAAAAAGCAGATATGCTTATATTTCTGCAAAAGACTTTTTAATTCTCCATAGTTGATGGATGCAGAATTGCACAGTGCACAGTTCCACTGGACTTGAGTTGATTGTATTTGTTGCTGGCTGATATAGTTTTATTTTTGAGTGCCCAGCTCATATATACTTTTAAAAAGGAGAGTGTAAATGTTATTGGACATTCTTGTGTAATTGCCACTGAATAATTTATGTTATACTTTGTTATTGCTACAAAAGAATATTTATTTTATTATTATTTTACATTTACAACTTGTTTTTTTCTGGGGTCCTCGTGGCACCCCATTGAGGAGCAGTAGGCTGTGGATCTCTTAAGATCTTACTGTTGGGTTTGTAAGGTCATGCTACTCCTACATTTCTGTCTTGTTCAAAGATAAGATATAAAACAAAGTTCAAAGCTAATCGACCTGTGTGTTCTCCTTATTTAAAAAATAAGAATCGATAAAAAATCGAATCGTTAAAGAGAATCGAAAATGGAATCGGAATCGTGAAATTCTTATCAATACCCATCCCTAAACATGCCTCTGTCTTTTTAAGTCTTCCCCTTATAGCAGAAAAAGTAAAGTAAACTGTTGTCTTGTCTCTTTTAGGTGCAAGACCTGAGGCTGAATGAGAACAAACTTAAGGCCGTGCTCTTTACCTCCATGTACCGCTTTACAAACCTTACTGACCTCAATCTAACCAAGAATGAAATCAGCTACATTGAAGACGGCGCCTTTGCTGGACAGGCCAACCTACAGGTCTGATGCCAAAAGTGAAACTGCTTTCACGTTTGTCTGCCTCTTTTTTTATTTTTTTTTACTTTTTTCTTCACCAGTAAATAAGGGAATGTCAAAAAACAAAAGTTTCTTACTTAACACTTGGTTAGATAATGCAGCAACATGTTAATGCAGCAACAATTGTTTCGGCTTAAACTATATTCTGACATCCTCTAAAGAAAAATAAAAAAAACAATTAATAAAAATGTGGTGTACAAATTAACATATATTTTAACAGCTTATTGCCTCCTTTCCCCAGGTTCTTCAGCTGGGCTACAACAAACTAACCAACCTGACTGAGGGCATGTTGAGAGGTCTGGGTCGAATGCAGTGCCTCTTCTTGCAACACAACCTCATTGAGGTCATTGCCACCAATGCCTTCTGGGAGTGTCCCAACCTTAACATCCTAGACTTATCTTCCAACAAGTTGGCCCGCCTTGACCCATCTACTTTAACGGTTCTCAGCAGGCTGACGGTATGTGAACTAGCTGGAAACCCGTTCCACTGTGGCTGCGAGCTTTACAGTTTTCTCACTTGGCTAGATGGGTTTAACAATGTCACCCGCACCTATGATCGTCTCCAGTGTGAAACGCCTCAAGAAATGACTGGTTATCCACTCTTGAGCCCCGGGTATGGAAATGGAAGAAATGCTCGGAACATACTTTTATCAGTGTGTCGTGATGGTGTGATAATTCCAGGGATGACCTCTCAGATGCCAGATCAAGATGGCTCAGGATTGGGTTTGGACCAAGACCAAGGTGTGTACCACCAGCCAACCACCTCATCCACTGCTGACCCTATCTATAACCCTCAAATTTCTATGAAGCTTCAAACAGTCGCCCCGTACACTGCTTCACTAATAGTCAAGATCCCACAACCCTACAGTAAGATGTACGTTCTCTCCCGGTACAACAACACTTCTCTTGAAGAGGACATATCCCTTAAGTCAAACAAAGCTACGATATCTTTGAAGGGGCTGAAACCACAAACCAATTACACCTGTTGTGTGGCTTCTGTAAGGAAGTCTCAAAAGTACAACCACACCTGTATGTCTTTTACCACACGAGCTATTGGGCCACAGGACCAGCGAACGAATCCCTCCACAACAACCCACTACATCATGACCATCCTAGGATGTCTGTTTGGCATGGTCATTGTTCTTGGATTTGTCTATTACTGTCTGAGGCGCCGACGCATCCAGGAAGAGAAGGAAAAAGCAATTAGTGTGAAGAAAACAATCTTGGAGATGAGGTATGAGACAGTGCATGTTTGTTAATCAAAGTTTGGGGGATCACAATAGAATCTTCTGTCATGCATCTTTGGATGTTGTAGCCACAAACTGTCATGACTGTGTCCTTTGGGTGTAATTGACTTCTTTGGAACAATTTATTATTTCATTATCTCTTCATTAGTTGTTTTGCTGCAGTGCATTTCTTTTTTAATTTAGGAAAGACCTCTTTTTTTTCTCATTGCAAGCAATGACTTAAAAAAATTCAGTCATACCCTTTTTTCAGTCTTAAGGTCATTTTTATAATTCTTTAGGCTTTAATTAAAACAGCAAGGGTTTTGTTATCTTAAGGCATCACTGAAGGGAATCCAGTTTTTAGAAAAAGTACACAATATAGGAAGAGAATATTGTTTGTTTTAGAGTAAATCTGACTTTTTTTTTTAGGTATGGCCCAGAAGCAGCTGCAGCCGTAGTCAATGACCCAAATGCCATGCAGCGTCTTCAGGAACAGGCTCACCACCAGCATCACCATTCAGGGGGTGCAGGAGCCAAGCTGCCTCAGTCTGCCTCCTCTAGCACAGGCATGCTTCACGGTTCAGCCAACACCAGTTCTTCCCGCCTCTCCACCTTGCCACAGGTGGAAAAAATGGCCACTGCCTTCTCTGAAGCTATGGGTGGCAAGGGTAACTACATGGATATAAGGACAACAGGAATGGCAGGGGAAGGCAGGGAGGCAGTGATGGCAGCTGGAGGAGCAGGGCCAGGAGGGGAAGTAGTTGTGGATATGCGAGGTGGGGCTGAGAATGGGATGGAGGCTGGGGAGGATTCAGATGATGACGGTCGTGGCTCAGCATCAGAGATCTCCACTATTGCCAAGGAGGTTGATAAGGTAAACCAGATCATCAACAACTGCATTGATGCCCTGAAGCTCGATGCCTCAGCTAATGCTGTGACCACAGCTGACAATGCCAGTTCTGTGTCCTCCTCCCAGCCTCCGTGCATAGCATCGCTCCCGCGCAACCTTCTCCCCCTCTCTCCGGGTCACCCTGGAGATCAGATCATGGCCTCCTCTCCAAAGGTGCACCCTAAGCCTCACCTTCAACCTCATCCACAGCCTCATCCTCAGCCACTTCCTCAACCACATCCTCAGCCACATCCTCAATCCCATTCTCAGCCTCATCCACAGCTCCATCAACAGCCTCACCCGCCTTCAATGGCCCCAGTGCCCCTGGTCATGCCCCTATCTGAGCGGCCTGGCATCAGTGGGGGTGGATTTCTGTCCCCTCCATATCGTGATCCACCCCCAGCCAATGCAGTGCGGCCCCTTCAGAGGCAATTGAGCGCAGACACTGCTGTGGTGAAGAACCGCTGTGGTCCCCCTTCTGCAGGATCTGCCAAGAACACAAGAGTTTTTAGTGTGGACATCCCTGAGCAGCGCAGTGATCCTCCCAAGTACCCAGGAGAAAAGGGTAGCCCCGCAGGTTGTGTTGGGGCGGGAGGAAGTGCAGGAGGTGGTGGAATGGGGGGATGTAACGGAAATGGAATGGGAAATATTAATGGTGGAGGCGTGAGCTTAAATGGTGGAGGAATGGGATGTAATAGCGGGAATGGCGGTGGCGCTGTAAGCTCTGGACAGCAACAACAGCAGCACTTGGAAGTTCAGCCAGACTATCATAGCTCTGAGCACCGCCACTCCTTTCCTGCACTCTACTATGAGGGTGGCAACGAATCGCCTTCACCATCCCAAAAGGCTTCGTTTCTCAAGCCACTTGGGCGCACCAAGAGGGATGCCACATCCGCCTACTCCCAGCTCTCACCTTCTCGTCACCACAACTACAACTCTGGCTACTCTTCCAGTCCAGAGTACTCATCTGAGAGCACACTGCGAATCTGGGAGCGATTCCGACCTTACAAGAAAAGCCCTAGAGAGGAAGCATCCTATATAGCAGCAGGGCATGCTCTGCGCAAGAAGGTGCAGTTTGCCAAGGACGAGGACCTTCATGATATTTTGGACTACTGGAAAGGTGTTTCCGCCCAGCAGAAGCTGTGAGCTGAGGAGCAAAGCTTATGCCCTAAGGGAGATCGTGGAATGAATGCCAACAGCAGACTACTGAAGAGGAGCATATTAATGTAGCAAGACAGATAATATTTCCTCAGAGGTGTCTAGCAACACAGGTCATTCAGGCGCCTGATCAAGAATTAAAGAGGTATAATCTAATGGTGATTTTTAAAAATTGATTTTGTGAAAATTCATTGACATTTTGAGAGGTTGTTTCCAAGGTTGTCCTCTGTCTTCACCTCAAAATGAATGGTTTTTAACGAGAATCCTGCCTCACCCTGGGCACTTTGGTCCTTTAAGGCTTCACAGACCTGTTGACTTATCACTAATAAGCAATGGCGAGGTGATGACAAGCAAACGTCTTCTACCTCACTGCTGGAAAACTGAAGCTCAGCTATCTCCCCAGAAACAGCACCATCATTACTTAAGCGCCATACGTTTTTTCTTTAATCCCATCAAGCCGTTATTCATAAAACAATCATTCCATGGCACGGTAGTACCTGCCCTCATTTAGGATGGTAATGAGGGAGCAGGGTGAAGAATTAGGTGTGTTTTGTTTTAGAAAAGCCTGAATCTCCCTCTTTAGGGATGACATTAAATGATACTTATCAGGTTAATTGTTCTTCCTGGAGATGAGCCAGTGTGAGAATAGTTCAGGAATGCTTTGTGTTGTGCACACTCATTGATTTTCTAGCACTTACAAACAGATGTTCAGTAGTGTACAGACATGCAGGTACAGTTTCTGCATACTTGAGTGAGTACTTGTGTGTGAAAGAGTAAAGTTAGGGTTGTCGGTGAGTCGTTTATTATTCTCAGGCTCATCCAAGGTAGCAAAGCCTGAATAGCTAATATATGGATAACAACCAAGTCAGGAAGTTATGAGTGAATGTGAGTGGGTACATGACTGTGTGGTTTTGCCCAGCATTATTGTCTCTTGAGATAGCATAAAGACAACCTATTCAAGACCCAAAGGCGTTTTTGTCCCATAGCCTATTTCTAATTTATGGCTGTAACCTATTTCGTTTTATAAGGGAAGTTATGAGATTAAAAATTTACATTTCAATAATATAAGTCTTGCAGAAATTACTTTAGGTTGAGTTATGCAGGTTGACAGGACAACCATTAGCTCTATATTAAAGAACGTGGTAATCATGTTTAGGAATAGAGGCAGGTAAAGAATAGGTAAGGGGTTTACTGTAGCAGCATCTTATTTTTAACCATTTCCCTGTTATGCAGACAGACTTCAGTGTATTTTCAGATGTCGTTTCATCAACGGAATGAAATGATGCACAAAACCCTAAAAACAAACAGGTGAAATGCTTCCTCTACTCCACGTTAAGATGAAATGAATAATAAGCAGGGTGAAGACCCCAGGGATGTACTCTGACGTTACACTATATATGACCATCTTGTGCTCTGGGTGGAAGCTGGTAGCTCGCTACACCTGGACCAAAGTGCCCTTGGGAGGTATGACTTTACAGGTTTCCATTATAATCTTTTCCATTGTGGTCAGCAAAGTATAAAGAAGACAAAAGAAAGTTACTGTCTTGTTTTAATTTGGTTTGGTATTTAGGATTAGGATTTAAACCTATAGTACAATGAAAATGCATTATAGGAGCAAGGCTTGGGTACTATTGTGGACAAAACAAGAGACCTTAATAATGCAAATGCTTGTTTCCCTTACACTGAACATTCTGATCAAATACAGAGAAACAAATACAGATCTCAGTCCTGTAAATGTAAAAGAAACAGAGTAGTTCTTGAAGTAATTTTACCCCTATGAAAGCTGTCAAAATATTACTTTAAATCAGCATTTTTATTTACTTTTCTGCCCAAATTTCTATTACAAGCTATAAATTCTGCAAATGTAATCAATTTCCCTCTGTTTTTCTGCCAACTCTGTCCAACTTAATGGAATAAATTAATGACTAATTTGTGAAGGCTGATGTTGTACCATCATCTGAGGTCAGAAGGCTGTGCTGATATTATTAACTCTGCAAGATTCAGAGCTTGAGTGAAATTAATGACAGATAGCCTTGTTTCTCTGTCTGTCTATCTATATAATGTCTCATCATTTTGCATTTTCCTCCATTTCCTTCAAATCTTGCAGGCAGGAATGATATTCAGACACTGGCCTGAAAAACAAAAAGTCATTCACCTTCACCTGTGCAGGTAAAGGTGAACTCGGGATATAACCTTCTGGGCTATGTTCTCTCTGTTTTGAGTATGATTTGTCTGGATTGGCCAGTTTGCTAGGCATGCAAGTAATGCATTCTTATTTGATTTTCCACATGGTTCATCCTGATGTCTTTGTTTTGATAGGCCTTGAATCAAGCCACCATTGAAAGTGTGAGTTTGATGGGGCTTTTATTTACTCTTTGACCTAAAAAAATGTTTTTCTAAAGAGTTGCAAAGCTTAGAGTTGCAAAATCTGCTGTGAGAAATAGAAATGATCATGTTTAAAAGCATTAAAAACATGGAATTTTATTAGGATTTTTTCAACAATGCACTTTGTTCTGTATAGATAGTCCCATCCAAATATGTTATGATTTGCCACCTTTACTCACTAAAAGAAATATCTAATTGTAATATATTGAATTTTTCTAATGAAAGTCACTTTCACTTCCACTGCAGTAGTGTGATAGTGTGATGGCACAATCTCTCAAAATTCTGGAGCAAAAAAAAACAAAACAATGACAATTTAGCGAATGTTTTTGCTTTTAATATTCTATTATTTTTGTATTAAGTAATAACTGGCCTTTGTATGTCATCTGTAGCAGTCAGTCCAATAGACCCACTAGTGTTCGCAATGGGATGTCAGAAGATTGTCATTACTTTATCATTAGATCAATAGGACCTAATTTGGGCGAGTGGTAGCGCAGGAAAAAAAAATCCAGAGTGTGAATTCCCTTGGGACACAGTTGGACTGCGTCCATTTTTATAAAGTGCCTAGTGTTCTATTTTTGCCTTTTGTTCAAGTTTCACTGGCAGCTTCCCTATTTGTAACGTACAAAAGGAATCACCAATCAATTAGTTTTAAATTAGTACCACAGGCTATGCAGGGGTAGAAGCTTTATTGAAAAAAATAATGGCTTCATTTGGAAGAAAAGGGGGAATCGAGCTGAGGTTTCCCTCACGTACCCCAAAGGCATTTCTTTAGATGTAAGGAATAACATTAGCTCAGTTATTCATGGAATTATTCATAGTTTCCAATTTGCCATACTTCACACCATTACCAAGACCATTACTCATTTTTGTCCACCAGTCCAGTGTTTATTTAAATCTATAAAATTACTCTTTAACCAAGCTGTTCTCCAAACAGACTTTATTTCCCTCTGCCCTGGAGAGGAGTCCATACACGGTGACCAAGCCTTGCTCCTCTTCACATCCACTGGTTGATACTGACAAATGTACAGATTCTATAACCTGGGATTTGATAGAGTGCATCTTCTTTCCAGTCTGTGTAGTTAACTATGGTCATGTATCAGTATGAAATCTTGGGCCTTCAGAAGTTAAAGGTAACAGGGAACAATTGAGAAAGCACAGCTTGTGGCAGTCTTACAAATCAAACTACCTTTACCCAGAGGAAAGAAATTCAAGAGTGCAATTAAACTGGTAATCAGGCATTGTGTATGCTCGGAACAAAAATAATGAAACCATTCACTGGGCTTCTTTTTTTTAGTGCCACAAAACTGGTATTAACGTCACATTTCTAGTCCTGGTACTTTGGTACTTTGGGAGGAATGGCTCTGGTCTAAAAGCTTTTTATTAACTTATTTATTAACTTTTATTAACTTAAGAACTAGAAGGATGGTTTCTATATGCCTCAAACAAAAACACGGTGGTTTCTAGACAATATCACTGGCTGCCTCGGGGAGTCATTGCTACGCAAGTTTGGCTTCTTATTTCAGTTTTGTAAGTTTTTGAAGTTCAGGCTTATTGAAAAACACAAATCAATAGTCATGGAAAATCACAGAACAAGCCTGCTCATTCCCTCCCTTTGGAGTGGTAGTTGTTCTAAATGTGAACCTCAGGCACAGAAGCAATGGTTCCCAGGGAATGGCAGTGAGGTCTCTTTGCTCCTTTAATTAAACTTATGAATCCATAGGATGAAGTCTGCAGTGGAAACACTGGCTTTGTTTTAATGTAAACATTAAAACACTACACAGATAGCATCTGGCTGAAGTAAACCCAGAAGAATTCCTCCCTCTATCCTTATTTGCCCCTTTTTATTTCTTTACCATTACCAAGGTAATGGACTACATAGGCCTATGCTGCAAATATAACTTTTTGCCCCTTCTCCTCGAGTTTAATATCACCGTAGAAAATGTGAGTCTTGGGAGAGAAGTACAGGAAATGTAACTTTCCTAGAATTTAATCTCTGAACCTATCTTGGCACATTTATCTGCATTCTGCTAAACAAAGTAATACATTTATGTTGTAAACATGTAAAATATGATACATTTTTAGATCAGATTACATTTCAGAAGCCTTGGTGCAATTTGAAGCTGTGCATTTTTTGTGTTAAAGTGTGACACGATGGGACAGTCTTGCTTTCCCGGGCCAGGCTTAATTTACTGTTCATTCTGAGCTCTCCCTCCCTCCCTCCCTCCCTTGGAGATATTTTTTTCAGCTGTGCTTTAATTTCTATATTTTATTATTTTACTTCAGAAGCTTTCTGACAAACACGGTTTTCAACATACTGATCAAAGTTTGGTGCAGGAACTGTAATAATGGAAAAACAGGTATCAGCAGGTCAGTGCTATTTTCATTTTATCCACACTAAGTGTTAAGTTTTGGTTAACCGAGTACAGACAGAGCTGTTGTACTTGGAGTTTGAGTCCACAACCCATGGACTGTGATGAATACCAATTGATAGGCAGAGCCAAAGGTCCTCAAGTCTCACCACAAACTATTTAGAAGCTGAGGTGAACGACCCACAATCTGTTAAATCGAGTGATCTGTTGCAAGAGCTTAAGATTCAGATCCGATAAGAAGTTTCTGAAGGAAATTTTCAGACTTGGAGAAACTCCCACTTTCAAGAAGCACAGACTTTCAGTTAAAGTTTTTGGTGCAGTTCACCACTGGTTTGGCTAGTTTATCAGCCAAGCTAGCAGTTACCTGAGAGCTAATGAAGAATTCACTCTGATTGCATCCAGAAACATTTTATTCAGCTCCCGCTGGAAATCAAATGTAATCCGAGAAGTCCCAGACTATTTGACATTCCTATGTTTCACTGGTGATGCCAGCCTAGTTTTCTACCCCAGATGGTAAAACATTCATCAACTATCATTTCTGGTCTCTGCCAAATAACAGTCACTTCTGCTCCCCCCGCCTCACACACACACACACACACACACACACACACACATCTGACAAACACACAGCACCATTTCCCACCCCTTTCAGAGGTGTCAGGCTAATTAAGTACTTTCTACACTTTAAATTTTAAGCACTGTGAAACTATATTGCTTGTTGGCACTGAGAGAGATGCTCTGTGACTTGTCTGTATCAATCTAGAGGCTACATAGCAAATCCAAACCCCCGAAGAACCCCCTGAGCTGACCTTTGGCTTTGGCTATTTCACTGGCTCCAAAGAGGAAGCAGGACTGTGATTTTAAAAATGTCTGTCTGCTGTTGAAGTTGAGTCGTCAGTTTGTTGATTTATTTGTGGGTTGACGGTGGATCCGCTGACCTTTTCGGCTCACTGTCAACGGAACGAGAGAGACTGACGGAGGGAGTTGCCTCGTGAAACCAACACGCAACAAAAACTGAAGAGTTTTTTTTACCGGTGGCCAACTGTGACAAACACACACTCTTACACAACTCCACAAAACACACAAACGCTAATGTAGAGAATCAATGAATATACTGTACGTGTTTGAATAGTTTAGAGTAACACTTTATGGACATAAAATGTAAGAACACACACGGCATACACCTTCCCACACATGGGCATATATACCTACACGCATATGTACACAAAAACACCTTTGCACACACACGCACACACCACATTCACACTTGCCTACACAAAACATGGACTGAATATATTTCTATCCACGTTTACAGACACATATGGTCTTAAAAGTGCCAAAACGGCGAGTTTTATATGCTGATGGAGTGGAACCAAACATCTGTAGAAATGAACTCGGTGTCTTTTCAGGCCTAAGAGCCCGAGTGTCTGTTTTTGTTTCTGTATTTACCTCCCTGTATAATTGGTGTTTCTTTTCTGCGCTGTTCCTGTTTTCGCTGTTGTAATTCTCATACTCTGTTCCAGTTTGTACTTCCTGTACAATGAAATCACTTACTGTGAATGTTATGTTGAGTTCTCATGGGTCCTTCTGATCTGTCCCACTTTGAAATGAATAGTCGTAGCGGTGACGTGTGTTTAATCACAGATTTCCTCACACCTGCAGAAGCCCTCCTGCTTTGCAGACACAGATCAAATGAGAGCACAAAATATAACCACAATTACTGTACGGGTGAAAAAGTTGGATTCGATTCACCTTTTGGACAATCAAAGTTTTCTCTCTCTCTCACGCTCACACACACACACACACACACACACAGCCGTGTAGAAGAGCTGATAATATGCCTGTCACACTGAAGCTTTCATCACTGCTGGGCTTTTCAAGGACCTTGTTTCTCAGTCTTTAATAAATTGAGGCAGTCAACTTCAGGAAGACAGAACTGCTCTGCTACTGGAATGAGCATCGACACAATATGTGTAGGTGCTAAAGATAAATTAGAGAGGCTTATAAAACCGTTAACATAATGCAGAGTGATGTAAAAGGCGGGGGCTTCAAGTCAATATTTAGTGTGATTACCTTTGTTCTTAAAACTAGCACAGATGTTTGTTACACTTCTTCAGTGTGCTTGGCTGGTAGGGCCCCCCAAAGCATCTTTGAGAACTTGCCGCAGTTCTTCTGTGGATTTGCTGTCTCACTGTCTTCTGTCTTTTTCTGTGACTCGAGGATGTTTCCCGGGGCCCATACAGCACCATCTGTTGCAGGACTCCTTGTTCTTTTCTGCCAGTGAAGAGTTTGGTTTTTTTGAGTTTCTCAGCAGTAAGTTTGGGCTGTCGTAACGCCTGCAAAGGGAACCAGTCAAATGTACTACCAGTTCTAATTAACTCAAGTGTCTAACTCGTTTGCACAGCACTGCACTGCACAGGCGTGTTTTGTGTCACAGCAACAGCGTGCATGTGTATGTATGTATTTTTTTATCTCAATCAAACAACCTGTTGTGTCTGACAGTACAGCTCTGCATGAGTGTGTTCTTATCATTGGACTGGGTAGCATTTATATTGCTCTGTACGTGTGTGTGTGTGTGTTTGAGGGATTTTGTTATGAAGGTCCGTTCGGTTGAGGGAGTGACAGCTGAGGCTGGGTATCTGAAGCTTTTAATTAATCTGCCTTTCATTCTGCAGGGCTCTCCAATAAGGCTGCACTCATTCACCCGCTTGCTGCCACTCATGCACACACACAGACACACGATTACACATCAACACACCGGCTTGCACACAAGCATATATTGCAATTTTGTGCTGCACTGTCATGTGATTTTCATTCACATGTATGCAGTCACAATGCACACAATCAGCCAGATGCATGTCACGCATATAAAATGACTGCTCTGCTGTATTATAATTACATACATGTTCATGCACCTCATAGCCACGTGACTAGCCGTCGCCATATGTCACGTCCTCTCTTCCTGTTCGGCATCACTCTGCCCTGTGTTGCCTGATTGCTAAAAGCCCAGCAGGTTAGCTTTCTCACACCGAGGCTCGTGTGCTAGTTTCCCCCACTACTGCTCTGCAGCAGGAGGTAAGGGGGGAAATAAATGTAGCCAGACAGCACACAGAGCTAGGTTAAGTAAAGGCACCGCTCTGAATTTTAGCATTTAAACTCTAGTGTTGTTGTAACTGCATCGCAGCTGATTCCTGATTTGAGTTCAAGTGAGCCATGAGGAAAATAAAAGAGGTAGAGGGCAAACAAACAGCAATGAAAGAGAAACGAATGCAACAAAAAGCACTGCGATCGGAAGCCCATCTAACACCTCCACAAAGTAAACTGTGGCACCTCAGCATCTGTGCTATTAGATGCTCATCTTAATCTCCCGCTGGTAAATCCCTTTGTGTGAATGACCTTGACACACAGTGCTGCAAACAAGAGGCAGGATTACACACAGAGTCTGCAGTTTGACTGGTTTGGCGCTGACTGTCACAAATATCCTCGTGTAAGTCACTGACGCTGAAAAAACGTCTGTGATGCACCTGCACGTTGGATAGTTCAAGGCTGTGCTCTGCAGCTTATGGCTACATATTGAGAATAAGGCTTAAAAATACATCTACTTTTCTTTAGTCAGCAAATTCTACAAAAAGATCAAAATCTAACTGTGTTTTTCCATGAGCAAAAGAAACTTGGGGAAATGGATAGAAAGTGCTAGCATCAATACTGCACAGTAGCCCACAGCACTGAGTATAACATAACTAAAATAACTTTCAAATACAGCATGTAGCAAAAAGAATCATTCGATATCAAAAGGATATATTTTTATACAATGGACAAAGAAGCTAAATATAAAGTTGTTAAGTATTTCTGGGTTCAAACAAGCACTTTAGCATCACTGAGACTTTAAAACTACACAAATTATGTCATCTCCAGTAACATGATGAGTGTGGCTGCTCACCCAGGTCTCGTGACCAAGCTAAACATCCAGGCATCCATGATAAAGAGGATTTGCAAGATTTAAGTTAGAAGTTAGCAGGACGTTAGCTCGCTAGTTTCCATCTAAAGATAATGCAGAGGGACAGAGGGATGTCTTAAATCTAAAACATACAGTTCTGCTGTCACCTCGGACATAAATGAAGACAGAAAACGAAAGGGCAGCAGTGACGTTTGCAGGGTTATTGACGGCTAGCTACAGATCTATGGCTAGCATAATATCCACACAGGAGCAGAGCAAAAATAGAGGATGAATCCTAACCTTTTTCCTCTCAACAAACGTAAAGACAAACAATATCGTACAGCACAGATAAGATGTTAAGAGAACACTTGTGATGACCCATCCACAACACGAGGTTAGTCAGTCATGAAGCTTTGTTTGGTTTTGATGACTCACAATGAAAGGTTCCTAATCCTAAGCTTCATGTACCCCTTCAAGTCTTAGTCAGCCTGAGTGTGACTCTTTCCTGATAGATTCAATTATTTGGTGTCAAATCGTGAGCCCACTGTCTGTATCTACATCGTAAGGTTAGAAAAGCTTAAAGATGCATTGCACTTGAATACTGCTAATAAGAAGCTAAAGAGCCTTAAAATGACCACGGACTATTTTTATGGGCTTGTTTGTGTGAAAAAAACCACAAGATGCGAAACACTGCAACGCAGTAAAAAGACAAAAGCTTTAATGAATGCAGCCAGAGATTGGTCCTGGAAGTAGGGTTGTCACATCATCGTTTAACAGGCGGACACTTGCTCTGGAGTCACTCTACCCACAGCTGTTGGGATGTAACCTAGCAGCAATCAAGTGAAACTGTTTTAAATTTTTACCAGTGAATAGTTGCCTTTGAAATTGAATAATTCTTTTTGATTCACCCTGTATTTTGAGATTTTGGTCCTCCTGTCCTACAAAAGAGAGAAAACCCTTTGCTTGTAGTGCAGCATCAAAACGCTTCTAAACTCTGTGTAATCTAAACTGCAGTTCTGTCAGGACCACTGCAGCCAAAGAAGATTGATCTCTCCATCTGCAGTAATTCATATTTGGTCGCATGGCTCTGTTCTGTGAACCCCTCTGTGCTCATATGTGGAAGGGGACATAGATGGAAAGCTGGAGGGGAGAGAGCAGCAGCAAGTCCTCAGCAGAGAGCAGAGCAGGCATGATTCTGATGAAGTCAGATATTGATGGGAGGTGCTGGTGTTTGTTTATGGAAGCAGCAAATGTATGCATGCTACAGCAGAGGAAATATGGATGCTGTATTATTAGTGTATTAGATGAGAAGAAAAGTGTCAAACTCAGTTCATTTTGATTTAGTTTAGTTACAGTCTTTTGATTGAAACGTCATTTAGTTTTAGTCAGAACTTAAGCTTCAACATTCTTCTAGTTTTAGTTGACTGATAAATATCATGGGTTATATTAGATGATAGTTGTTCCAAATGGTCTAAAAAGCTTCTATTGCATCATACAAAATATATGATGTGTGCTTAATGCGACTCTTCTCTTCCTCCCAAGCACTGACATTTTGCCGTGTTGTGTCCCCCACAAAATGAACAACTTGTTTAATTCATGCTCATCCAAACTGGACAAGGAGATTACTTCCGATTGGATCAACTTCAACTAAGTATGGCCTTTCTACACAACTTGAGTAATTCTGATTGGATCGTCCCTGCAGAATATTATCATCTCTTTTTTTATTTGTTGCCAAAGTGTCAGTACCTTTCATCACAGCTTTTGTCCTCTTGCAGTAGTTTTTATTTAGTTATCATATTGCTTTCATCAGTAAAATAAAGATCGTTGACAAAAATTCGACGAAAGGACACATTATCCGATGTTAAACATTAGTTCGGGTCAAAGACTCCTGCTAAAATTTGCAAGCCACAGTGCAAGATAAAACATTCTGAATTCACATCCACATAAAAAAACAGCAACAGGAAAAGTAACACTTCACTGCCAGCTGCCTTTTAGCCACAGAGATATCCATGTAGAGGAAACTTGAGATATCCCCCGCTTGAGACGCCAATAAAACATGCCGTTATGTAATTGTTTGACATTACAGTCAAAATTCAGTCCCAGCAGAATGATGTAGACAGCACAGAAATATTAAGAATAGTGTGGGGCGAAAAGAAAACACAGATTCACCCCCCATTGTTCCTTTTACATCACTTAAATAACAATTGCTTTGGCAATTACTGACTCCAGAACATGATCCGAGGGAAATGCGTTCAAGCTTTTGGTTACTCCCTGGGGCAAACAAATGCTGTAGATTTAATAACAGGCGTTCAAATACAGAGAGCAGAGGAAGGCAGCTCTTAGAAAGTGTGCAGTTGTTCAGCAGAGGAATGCTACGACTATCCTGTTTAAACTGGATTTTGTGCATGTAGGAGTCAACTATACCGATTCGCCTCAAACACTCTTGGATCAAATGATAGTAGATACCATTTGGTCTCTCCAGTAAGCAATTTTTTTGCATTTGAAAGGATATCTTTTACACCCCTCACAGAAATTGTCTGCACTTGTCTGGCACTCACAATATATATTAATATGGAAACAGCGGTAATGTCGCTAGCAGGCAGACTTTCAAGGTGAAAAAGGGGGAGCTCTCTTTATTCCCAATGTGCTTTTCTCTCTTGCTTTGGGTTTTTCTCCTGGTATTGATGGCCTTAAGAAAAGATGTACATTAGCAGAGTTTTTTGGGTATGTACAGTGTGACAGATCAATTCTGTCTCAAGCTCAATTCAGTTACTATATGATCATTTTTCACATGGCAGTCACTCCAACCATCAATTATATGGTTTTTCTCTGCTGTCATGTATTTTTTACAAGGTAAATCCTCAATTTCTCATGACCTGAAAGCATTAATTGTTTTGTACTCGTTTTGATGGTAGCTCTTAAAAGAGGCCATGCATTGAGATTACTGGGATTGAACTAAACGTGACGTTCCCCGCGACTGCTTCACGCGAAATACTTCAAACGTTTTCTTTGCGACCAAACTTCACCTTGGGTCTGAAATTCTAACTGAGATCATCCTATTTGTCCGTTATGCAGGATGTGTTTTATGTCTGCATCGCTCAGAGTGCTGCAGGTCAGTGGTTCATTGTGATGTCGAGCCCAGCAATCGATTACAGGCAGCGGTGGCGGTTGCCGGGGGCGACGGGCGGAACAGTCAAGGTTGCTAGGTAGCAGATAAGAACACCGGCTCTCATTAATTGCCTTCTGCCGCTGTTTTGGGGATGGCACGGGGCAGCTGATACTGCTGAGGTATGCAAGCAGAAACACTTGCACACATCCAAATACACATCCAGCGCGTGTACACCTACAGGCACAGCGCTACTAAGAATTTAATGACCTTTTCACACCAGCATTTATCAATTGAGTGCATGGGAGGAAGGATCGAATTAGAGAAAAAGAGAGCAATAGAGGGGGACCAAAAACAAACAAACAAATCCATAAGCAGCAGGATGCGTAGTGATGCATCACCCCCTGGCCAAGATTTGTAGAGCATCACATTAACTATTATTACATATGAGGTAAGACTATACCCTGCATGTGTGCGGATCTGTCTGGACACTTGTGAAAAGGTTGCATCAGAATCTCAAATAGGCAAGCATCAAACAGAGCTCCAGGCAATCCCATCTTTTTCATTTCATTGACATGGCACATTATTACCTTCACATCTGAAGACTAATTTGGATCACTTTTTCTAGAAAATTGCTGCCTCGAGGCTGTAATACCAAACCCATCAGGTGCAGTCAGAGACGTAATCTCCGAAATCCTCTGACATTCAACTCGGTGTAGTTTGATTTGACAGGACAGTCTTCATGTTTGTGTCCCGTGCTGCGCTGCGGGAAATCAGCACAGCACCTCGGGTTTTTTTTACTGGCTCTAATTTACAAAGCTGGTTCATTAAAGCAGACAACGATTTACATCTGTCTCTCTTATGTGAAAAAGAGACTGATTAAACAAGCAACCGTCTCAGGTTTTTTTTAGAAGCCTCTAATGTATAAACCTGCCAGATTAAATTAAAAGCATACCTCTCCTGTGTAACACATTGAGAGTAGAACACCGTACAGCTGTCTTTTAAACCAGCTATCAGTGTGTGTTGCATTTTCATGAAGGAAAGGAAAAGTGTCAACTTTCTGAGCTTGATTACATCACCAATCCTGCCACGCCTTACAATGACAACTTAGCCTCTCTCTAGTTCTGACTTGTGGAAAATGAATCATCGGTTCACGACCCTCTCGTTGCTTATTAAAGACACAGTTGTCTTCCGCAGCTCAGTGTTGCTTTGTGGCCGGATAAAAGCTCAATAAAACCTTTTAGCTTAAGCACAGTGGGAGGAAGTTAAGCCCCCAAGACTTGTGTTCTTGGCTTACAGAGAGGGATAGAGGAGTGAGAGCAGAGTGTGTAAAGGACGTTGTGTACCTTTCTTTGCCTGAGTGGTGCTGTTAAATACTGTTAGGCTTGTTGTCTTTCTGTCTGTCACACTCTCTCTGTTTCACCTGTTACTGTTTCAGAGGCAATGATGCTGGTGGGGTAACACTTAAAGAGAAGTGTTTGTGGATTAGGCGAATACATCGAATGGGCAGAAACCAGAGATACTGCAGCACATTTGGATTCAATTCACGATGGACAAAGATGGAAAGGATAGCATTAGTTATAGAGAACAAAACCTAAGCTGATGGAAGGTTGAGTTGATGTGGGAAAGGTAAGAAAGCAGGATATGAGGGAAAATGACGTAAAAGTGAGGTAGAGGGGTTATATTGAAACTTGCTACAAACGTAGGTGTTGTCCAAACACTTCTACAGGACAAAATGAACGTACCTGTTCAGAATAAATTCCCTCAAAGGCAGAACAGAGAGATGGAAAAGGCAAGAGCAACAAATGATCCAAATGAGATTAATAGGACAGATGTTTAGAAAGCCTCGCCCCATAGGTGCTCATGTTGTTGAGGTAAAATGTCACATGGATTTGGGAGGATGACTGATCCACAGTGAGTCCCCGGATCTTTATTTGTATGACAGCAGATCAAAAACAAGATGTTAATAGATTGAACTCATATATAAGTTGTTTATATCAAAGAACCAAACAGTGTGTGTGGTAGATCAAGAGAAGCTGAGAGAGGATGGACATGGAAAAAGATAGCGATGTGGAAACAGTGAGGTAGCAGCAAATGATTGAATATCAGAAAAGTTAAATAAGGAAAAGGACAGGGTTGATGAACAGAGGCGCTAAGAGGAATATGAGAGAGGGAACCATGTTGAAGAGTGTGATTGAAAAGAAGATAATAAGAGCAGCATTAGAGTCATGGCTCCAAGCTTGGAAATTGCTGTTGTAAGATAAGGAAGGAGAAAAAAAGAGGAGGAGGGGCAAAGAAAATCAGAAAGAAAACCAACTGGAGAGGCAAAAACTTAACTCCCATCCTGTAGGATATCGGTTCAGAGATGAGCACAGAAACGGACAGGAAGTAGGGGAATGCCGAAATCTGCATGTTACAATGTTCTTCTTATTACTTCTGAGCAAAAAGGAAGAAAATCTGTGATGCATGAATGAAAGTAAAAGAGCAAAAGCAGTGCAGAGGGTGATGGATGGCTGGAAGGTTGGGGCAGTCTCTGGTGAGGCTGAGGTACCATCTCTGTCATTCCCCTTCGGACGCCATCAATAACTAAAGAGATGTTCGAGCCGCTGTGACATTTTCATATAAATCAATGAATGTTTGCTGTTCTCTATCTATGCGTAAGTGATAAAAGCCAGGGTTTGCTCTGGATAAATCTGGCAAACAGAAAATTGAGCTTGACTTTTCTGACAGATGGTGGAAAAAAAACACTGAAAGGGGGCAGAAAATTGAACTTTATTAGGAGAAAATTCAGAGAACACCACTAATTGCTTGCTGAATCTTTTCATACTAGCACTGTGTGTATGTGTTCTGCTGTTTTCTTTGCAAGCTTATCTTCATGGCAAGCCAACTCTTCCAGTTGTTCCATTGATTGTATATACAGTCAAATAAAAAGGAAAAACAGAAAAAAGAAGCAGAACCACCTTTGGATGCAAAGCTCAAACTAATCATCTACTGCAGTTCATTGAAGCTTACAGGCATGTCTTTCATGCAGAGCCCTCTTTAGATCCTGTTTCAACACCTAGTTTTTTTTAGCCTTTCCATTTAGCATTTGTTCCTGTGTTTGGGATCATTGTTGCTTTGCATGACCCAGTGTTGGCCAAGCTTCATCTGCTGCACACAAGGTCTCACAATTGACTCTAGAATACGTAAAGAGGAGTTCACGATCGACTCAGTGAGTGCAACGTGCTCAAGTCATGTGACTGCCAGAAAAACCCAAATTATCGCCCCTCCACCACCATGCTTGACAGTTGCTATGAGGTGTTGGTGCAGATATGCTGTGTTTGGTTCGGACAAACGTGACGCTGTGTATTAAGGTTGGCCTGTGCGCTTTTCTAAAAGGAACGTTTTCGCTAAAAAGATGGGACTGTGTAATTATTCAGCTGACAACTATTCTGACAGTTATTTTTTATGACAAAGGACAAAAAGTGAACAATGTTTATTAGATCCATCTACTAATAAAAACAACAACAACAAAGAAAATGTCATGGAATTGATTGCTAACAGCACAAACATTAAATGACGATTTCCTGGAATTTGTGATGTTATCATTTTATTTCTATGACATTTAGAGCAAACAAATAATTACTTACTCCAGACAGTGTTTCTAGAGTTTATATATTCTGTGTTTTAATAATTTATCCAAAATACAAGTCTCGTGTAGAGCAATGGAAATATTACTTGTTGAGTAAAGAAAAGCGAGCCTGTGTTCCCAGGCATGTATGAGTGAGGACTTGTTTGCATGCTGTAATGAATGATGTATTTATTTTACTGTCCTTTAGAATGGATTTCCTGCACAGGAGGGACATATTGTCAGTGATATAAACAGGAAAGAAACCGAGTCTTTAAGAATCCCAAAAAGGAAAGGCGAGTAGTGTATTATGAAATATGATGAAGGCAGCTTGTCGGGCTTCAGGCAGAATAATACACTTAGCATGCAGAAGGATGGTGGGTGAAGGCAGAGAGGCAGAGAGAGAGAGGATAGGAGTGCTACTTGGAAAGAGATGGAATGAGATTTTCCTGAAATGATTCTGAACTCTGCTCGGACGAGCAATAACCTTTCCACTTTTCTAAAATCCCTTCCTTTTCCATCACTCTTCCTCTTTCCTTGTCTCTGTCTCTCCCTCAGTCTCTCTCACTCCCCCCTTTTCCCCAATCCTCTCACTAACCCCACTACACCCAAACTCCCTTATTTGCCACCCTCCTCTCCGGCTTTGCAGCAGAAATTACACCTCGTTTCCGGAGCTTTGTGAGAATACGCCCGTCATCTGTGAGGAAAATAAAAAAGCATCAGTATTCATAAAACTGGATGTGCGTGCTTGGAAACAACAGCAGGACAGGAGCTGTTCGTGCATGCAATTTGTTTTCATGGCCTTATAAACAGACTCATTTCATGTACTAATTTATGAGCACGTACTGAATGTATAGTGCAGCGTGTTCTTTCCTCGCTGTGCATAAATGCCATGTTGGTGAACAGCTTAGTTAGAGAATGTAGTATACGTTTGTGGCCGTGCAGATTCTAAGTTTCTCCTTTTTTATGAGTGGATAGTTGATCAATGATCGTCCCCGTTCATTCTGTCAGGGTTTCTTTTCAGAGCCACTTAGTTAGATTGGACTAAGTGAACAGACAGAAAGTGCGGAGAAGAGAGATAGAGAGAGAGAGGAGATGGGACAGAACAAGGCGGAGAGGTTCAGGGGAGTAAAAGCAGATAAGAAGCAGGGCAGTGTGCTGTGGACTGTGGGCTGATCCATCAATGGAGGTTGTTCAGGGGCCGGGGAGAT
>VUQR01011721.1:0-29496 GCA_015108515.1 Hemichromis elongatus
GGGGGCCAGTGTGCGGAGTGTCGTTATTCATGTGCAGTGGTTCATCTTACTGTGACAGGAAAGAAAAAATGACAGGCTGAATGAGATCAGTATAAAGGTCTTGTTATGCAAGGATAGCTAATGGGCTTGAGACTAGATGCACCGTGGGTGACATTTCCATCTGTAGCCATCATGTCCACTCTTTCCTCGCCCTTTGTTTTCCTTTATCTTTTTTCACAGACATTTACTTTCCTCTCTCTGGTCCGTTTCTAAATGGAGGACCCGGGAGACGTCGTAACAAGCAACAAAACAAACCGTGCATCACTGCTTTGTTAAGGCGAACGTAATCAGATAGACTGGGCATTTATTCTAAATGGAGACTACATCTATAGAGGCCTTTTTCTCCCTCTTGGAGAAAACACTGATTCAATTATATTTTACTCTATTAGCAAAAATCAGATCCTTTTTTCTAAATGTGCTTACTGTAGTTTATACTTTGTTACGTTTTTCTTCCCAAATGCTCAAAGTGAACAATAACTGAGTGACTTAATGCCCTCACTGTAAGCTGCAATGAGTGCCTCTATTGTTACCCTGGATTACAGCTCTCTGACAAGTTTTGGGAAGGTGGCCAAAGGGGATTAATGCAGATTCACTCCTGTAATGCCCTCAACCGCTGTGTCATTAAGTCACAGTCTTCTCAGATGACCTGATAGTTACGTCAGCTTCACCTGGAGCCACCTCTGATGGATGCAGTTTTTTTTAAATACGCATTAACATCACGTTTTTTTTTAACCAGGTTTGGGTCAACAAGCCTTGTAGTGTAGCTGCAAAGGTGTACACACACACACACACACACAAAAAATAGATCACAGTAAATAATTTCAAAATTTTTCTTACTTTTAATGTGACAATATAAAACAATTAAAAACTAGTTGCATAAGCGTGCACACCCTTAAGCTAAAACTGTGTTGAAGGCCAATCTAATTTAATACAGCATTCAGTCTTGTTGGGTGGGAGTCTTATCAGCATGGCACACCTTGACTTGTGCATATAAAGATGCCCTTGTGAAGGCATCTCTTGCACACAGCCCTCTTCGGGTCACACCGCAGATTGTGTATTGGATTTCGGTCTGGGCTCTGGCCATTCCAAAACTTTTCATTTCTTCAAGCCATTCATTTGTTGATTTGGATGTATGCTTGGGATTTTGGATCAAAAGTGGCATTTCGAAAGTGTTCATAATTAATAAAAAATAAATCATCTAAAACCAGAGGGAACGTGTTGGATATAGCCACCACCATGCATCACCAATCCTCCATCTCTACCCCTGAGACCAGACATGTGGAGACTGTTGGTTTAGTTAGTGTTAGTACACAACCAGTACTTGCCTGAAAGTACTGGTACTGGTACTCTTTCACTGGTGCTGCAGGTCTCTTGACAGCCTCCCTGACAAGTTTTCATCTTGTCTTTTCAATAATTAGGGGACATTCTCCGATTTCTGATGACTGTCTTGACTCTGTTCCATCTAACGCTGTGGAAATTGATTTTGTGCCCTTACTGCACCTTTCAGCGATGAGATCTGATGCTCTGTAAGTTCTCTGTGAACTGTGCCTTTTTGCTGTAGCATCCAATTGAGTGTCAGGAAAATCCTGCTAGTAAAGCTAAACCTTTTGGGACTTTTCACAACACAGAGCTGACAGTTATAATACTCTTACAGGAATACAGTTACTGCAGGTAGGACTACCTGACCCTGTCCTGCTTTCATCAGTGCTGTAATCCCAGAGAGGGAGCCTGCTAAATAGCTAGGATCTGATGTCACGCACGCACAATGACCCCTCTGTGGATCTTTGCTGCTGTAGCTTCACCCACATCCTTCTTTTTCTTTCCTTCTAAGCCTTTCTGCTTTTTTTTTGTCTGTAGTGCCACATCCTCACACATGCACTGAGAGTTAACGGGCACCGGCAGACACCAACAGTAGTGACACTTTTCTATTCTGAGAGTCTGATCTTTTTTTTTCATTGTTATTTTAACCTTTGCGGGGTTTGACTGTGGCCTTTGAGGAATCCATTTACCTCCTGCTAACAGTGGTGTTTTCCTGCACATGCCCATCATTATTATTTACCATTTATTTCTACTAATATAGCGGTATCCATACTAATAGAACTGTTTTCTATTTCTGTTTTCATTCAGGATTTGCTATAAAGAGTTTTCACCATTTTTAAACCCGTGTCCAAGTCTTTCCCTTCAGCATTTCCCCTTCCTCTTCAGGTCGACTGTTGGTGCAGTGATAAAAAGTGGAGGAGGAAATGATGTAACAGGGAAGTGTTTTTATTTGAAGGAAAGCAAACAGAGCAATTCCTTAATGAAATCTATGGGTGGGACTGTTTACCCAGAGCTCGCTCGCTCGCTCGCTCTCCCTCACTCCTGAACAGTGTGGGCACTGTGCGGCACACGGGGAGCGTGCCGGCACTGGTTTCCACATACATAAAAAGACATGCTCAGTGAAAACTGTTTCTTTCTTCGGCTTAGCTGCACTTTCACCCTCAAGCCAGTAAAAACCCAATGCTATGTATTTGTGTCCAGTGTGAAACCAGAAGCTGAATTGGTATTTTTACACGTAGTTGATCACGTCATTACATTAAAGCAACAAATGTAATTGGTTAGATATATGAAATGATTATGGTTTGGGTAACGCTGTCACATTAACAGCAGATAAAAGCTGTTCTCCCAGAAAGACTTTACAGTAGAGAGATCTGAAAGTTAACTTGCCCATATGTGAGACATGGAATCGCATGACCTATCCCAGGTGCAGTACTTTGCAAAAGTCTTGAGGCACGTCTCACCTCACGTGTGTTCTCTTTCCCCCTGTCTGTCTACCAGGATTCGTCCTCAGCTGCCCAAAGAGAAGATTGAGGGCTGTCACATCTGTACATATGTGATGCCAGGAGAACCCCAAGTGGTCCTGGGCAAGGACAAGGCCTTCACCTATGATTATGTCTTCGATATGGACACCCAGCAGGAAACTATCTACACCCACTGCACCGAGAGGCTCATCGAGGGTTGCTTTGAGGGCTACAACGCCACAATCTTTGCATATGGACAGGTCAGTCAGCAGGCTTTTGCTGCACGCGTATTCGTTGAATGGCGTGTAACTTTGCCGTCCTTACTCCTGTTAGCAGCACAGCGTTATGGCACGAATATACACAAACTCACTCGCACATGCACATTCTGTCAAGGGAACGCTCAAGGGAACGCCACTCCTTCCAGAAACAAAAGATTTATGGCATCATGTGATATGAAGCTGATTTCATTTTACATCGGTAGGCAGGCAATAAAGGAGAGAGAACGCCTCACAGCCTCAGCAGCTCTGTCAGCGCTGCTGACTTGTTCCAACATGTCCTCATCACCACAGCCTTGTATTGCCTCTAATAGATTAGAATAAGAGGGAATGATAGATATGGAAGTTTATTATCCAATCAAAACAAAGTAGAAAGTGTCTGTTTCACGTTATGCCCGAGCAGGAAAGTAAACCAAGAAGTCAAAACACATTTTATGGCGTTAAACATGACGCGTCCTGACAGCTGCTGAGAGTGGATTGGTGCCACTCTCATGTCTGAAGCTATGGCAGCTATTTCCACAGTTGCTTTGCAAAAAGACTGGAAACAGAGGAAAGCAGCAAGGTCATTTTCTTATCTTGATTTTGAAATGGACAGATATGCAAAAGCCTTTTTGTTTTATGTAGAAGGCATAGTTCTGCAAGTGTATAACTGTGGAAATAAAAGTGGATAATGCAGGTCCTGCAAGATAACATTAAGGCCTGTGCAATGCAAAACAGCTCAACTGTCTAAAACGTTAAGCTCTATTTTTTCTTAGCCTGTTCTGTCTCATTTGACCACAATGGCGACAGACCAGTGAAGGCGCTCCACTAGACGTGGTCCAAATATCCATAACATCCGATACCAACACAATTAATTACACAGCAATTTAGTTTTCATTAAAGTGCGTTCAGATAAGTCGCCTTAATCAGTTAAAAATATTAGTACTTTTACTTTTCAGTGTGGAAATAAGGTAAAAATGGTCTTGACTGGTGAGCCAGGCACTTTTGTTAATACTTGCCATTGACACAATACCATCCCCAACACTTTGTTTTGGCCTTTGTGAATATGAGGGAAGGTCTGGAACAGCCTCAGCATGACACCAATGCTTTACCTACAGGCAAAGAAAGAACGACAGGACTGTAGGGGCAAAAAATAACAGCTTAGTTTTATTCAGTGTGTTTTAAAGGGGGTTTGTATTGAAATTCCTTCTACAAAGAGACTCTCTCATTGAGCCACTGCTTTTTAATCTTCTCTCTTCTTACTCTTCCTCAGAGCTCCTCTTCTTTGTGTTCATTATTCTGTCCTCACATTGTTCTCGCGCCCGTTATTTTTCTGACAAAGAGCCTTTCACGGGGCACAGCGGCGGCCCAACGCGCTCACACAGGTGTGGCTTTGCAGAATAAAACGGTCTTTCTCGATCGTCTGTCAGCACAGACACGCACGCGCTCCCGCCGGGGCCTCTCTGGCGGGGAGGAAAGGGGTGATGTGGGAATTTGAGCCCCAATGTTGCATTCCTCTTTTTGTCACCGTGACTCCGACCCATCCCCTCTGCTTTAACTCCTCCTTAACTTCTCTGCCTCTAACCCACACGCTGCCCGGTCTTTTCCTCCCTGTCCAGACGGGTTCGGGGAAGACGTACACCATGGGAACTGGCTTCGACGTCAACATCGGAGAGGACGATCTGGGCATCATTCCCCGGGCCGTGAACCACCTGTTCAGAGGAATCGAGGAGCGCAGACAGGCTGCCACCGAGCAGGGCAGGCCTGTTCCTGAGTTCAAGATCAATGCGCAGTTCCTGGAGGTGCAGAAACACACACACACACACACATATGTACAAACAACGCAGAGCAACTCAGTTGGTAACACAGCACATTATCAGCAATCTGACTAAATAACACTGAAAAATCTTAAAGTCGGTTTAGTTAGAGCATGCAGACAACAAGAGGTCAAAGGTCAGCATAGGGTGTATCAGTTCAGGTCGTTAAAGTGCGCCGATAACTCGACTGCCATTAAACTGTCATTAGCCTGTCTCCGAGGTCAGGCCTCGCCTTTATTTTTAACTGCCAGCAAGTGGCTGCTAACAGCCGGTGAGGGAGCAGCTGAAGGGGAAAAAACGGTGACTCCAACGGCGGCGTAATAATTTACGCTCCGCGTGACGTCGTCTTATCTGTCGTCCGTTTGAGAATTATTTAATTCAATTCAATTTTATTTTATTCATATAGCGCCAGATCACAACAACAGTCGCCTCAAGGCGCTTTATATTGTACAATAGTACATACAATTTTATCAATTTATGACTCTTTTGTTTTTTAGCTGTACAACGAGGAGGTGCTAGATCTGTTCGACACAACTCGAGACCTCGAGGCCAGGAAGCAGAGGTCCAACATCAAAATCCACGAGGACGCCAATGGAGGCATCTACACGGTGGGGGTCACCACCCGCACCGTCGCCTCAGCAGCCGAGGTCAGTTTTACCAGTGTGGAAAAAAACTCTAAAAGGACTGCGCTTTGGCTCCACTAGCTCAAATATACTGACTTATATATAATATGCACTTATTTGCCACACTCACGCTATATTTTCAGTACAGTGAATTCTTTTTCCGGTTTTCATTTTGTTCACAACGCTGTAAAAATAGCTTCTAACCACCTTTCATACTAGCTGCCCTACTTTATATTTCCCGTCCATTTACTAGTTTTTTTAATGTGATCTTTAGGAACAGTTCTCCAGGCCGTGTTTTTCCTTCTTTTTTTTTCCCTTTCAAGTTCAGTCCTTGACCACTTTTAGAGGAACGTTTTGGTTTTTTTGTCAAGCCATTTAACACTAACCTATTTAAACTTTAACCAGATCATATTTGATACATAAAGTGTTTTGTGAGTTTTAGAGACTTCACTGCAAAAACGCAAAATCTTACCATACCAAGCATATTTGTCTTATTTCTAGTCAAAATTATCTCATTACACTTAAAATAAGACACAATCAGCTAAAGGGCAACATTTCAGTAAGCTAAATGAACTTGTTTCAAGACATTTTACATTGAAACTAGAGAAAAATTTTAGATTTTTTCACTTAATACAAGTGAAAAAATCTAAATTTTTTCTCTAGTTTCAATGTAAAATGTCTTGAAACAAGTTCATTTAGCTTACTGAAGTGTTGCCCTTTGATTGTGTCTTATTTTAAGTGTAATGAGATATAAAGAGAGAAATAAGACAAATATACTTGGTAAGATTTTGAGTTTTTGCAGTGTGTGATTTAAAAAAAAATCATTTTATGCATATATACATTTATAAAAAATAAATTGCACAATATATTACTAAGCAGATCTTTCAGATGGCTCAATAAACTTTCCATTTTCCAAAAAAAATTGAATTGTCTGGCAATTATTTCATATTGTATCATAAAGTGCTTTGTTACTAGCAACTTATTTAATTCCCATTTCTTTAGTTCAGAATTAAATAAATGGCAAACCCAGAGATAACAATGTAAAGGCACAAAACAGAATTTTTGCACTAATAAATTGGTAAATATTTCCAAATAGCTCTTAGCCAAAAACCTGGCATATCTCGGCATGGTGTGCAGCATGTCCTCGGCCAGTAGAGGACAAAACATGAGCATCATCTGAAAGTCATCTCCTTAAGAAATAGAAAAAAAACCAATAAAGTCCTGGCGCAAACACTCTGCCAATGCAGTAACCGTGTACACACAGTGAAACACTATCAGTCATGGATTGGCCTCCCCACACTCTGGGCCTCAGCACTATTAAAGCAGCGAAGCAGCTTCGAATGTCCCTCCACAAGCCTGGAGAACTACACATAAACTTGCTTAATAGATGTCAGGCTCCTTAAGAAAGGTGTTCATACCAAATAATAACATTGAACGATCGTACATATGTAAATGTAGGCATTGCCTTATATTCATGTTTTGACGTTTCAATAAATCCTGGCACTATTTTTTTTTTCCTCGCTAAATATAAAAAAGATTTTTGAGAGTTTTGCACAGTACTGTTTAAATTCATTGAGTGGGATTTCTTTCCAGCAGAGACTCGCATTCATCCAGTGAGGAAGTCATCATTAAGTACTTGTAGTCTTTTTACCTTTCAGCTGCTAAAGTCTCTTCAGTAAACCCTTCAGCGATCACAGTGGTTGGTTTACAGTCTATGTTTCGAGTTTCTGTCCAGCTCAGAAACGATATGAGAAAGCGCACGCTTTATCATCTACTCCTTTCTTCCTCCTCTCCTCTAACAGATGATTCAGTGTCTGAAGCTGGGCGCTCTGTCTCGCACCACCGCCAGCACCCAGATGAACGTCCAGAGTTCACGCTCCCATGCCATCTTCACCATCCACTTGTGCCAAGTGCGAGTCTGCTCCCCTGATAACAATGTGGGTATTGTTATGAAAGGCAGCGTGAGAACTGCTGTGTTTGTGTCTCTCGCACTTCTGTTTATTTAATTTTCTTTCCATTTTCATCCAGGATAACACAACGGATAACCGCCTGGCTAACGACTCAGAGATCGATGAGTTTGAGACGCTGACGGCCAAGTTCCACTTTGTGGACCTGGCGGGTTCTGAGAGACTAAAGAGAACTGGAGCCACAGGAGACAGAGCGAAAGAGGGCATCTCCATCAACTGTGGGCTGGTGAGGAAGCTCTGCTGAGAACTTTATACAGTAAACAGTAAACACAGCGCTGCCGTCATTGGCTGCTTAATTTAGTTTGAGCTGCATTTAATAGGGCAGTGATGAAAAGCAAGTAAGAGACCAGCAGTCACCATTGTGTGGAGCAGGAGAGACCCCTGATGGACAAAATATGAATTACACTGTTGACTTCTTTCATTAGCTCAAATAACCTTCTTTATAGTGAATGCTGCTGTCAAGGAAACTAAGGCTGAATGTTTGTCCTCCTCTCCCGTGTCCTTCCTTAGCTCGCCCTGGGAAATGTCATCAGTGCTCTTGGAGACAGGAGTAAGCGCTCCACTCATGTGCCTTACAGAGACTCCAAACTGACCCGGCTGTTACAGGACTCACTAGGTGGCAACAGGTTTGTGGGGAAGAAACTGCTGAATATGTATTTAAATATCCGTGCTAGCCATAAGAACGGGATTGATCGTTATTCGTCATTCTCGCATCCTCCAGTCAAACTGTGATGATCGCCTGCATCAGCCCGTCAGACAGGGACTTCATGGAGACCTTGAACACACTCAAATACGCCAACCGGGCCCGGAACATCAAGAACAAGGTGATGGTGAACCAGGATAGGGCCAGCCAGCAGATCAGCGCCCTGAGAACGGAGATAGCGCGACTGCAGATGGAGCTGATGGAGTACAAGACTGTAAGAGCGCGGCACAGGCGGGAATGCATTCACAAATAAAGCCAGTGTAGATGGCGTGAGCGGAAAAATATTTGGCCGTTTTGTCGATTGTTTAGGGGAAGCGCATGGTGGGTGAAGATGGCATGGAGGGCATCAACGACCTGGTCCATGAAAACTCCATGTTGCAGACGGAGAATAACAACCTGAGAGTGAGAGTGAAGGCCATGCAGGAGACCATTGATGCCCAGAGAGCCCGACTCACGCAGATCCTCAGTGACCAGGCTAACCAGGCTCTCGCCAAAGCAGGTAGGACGTTTTTTTAAAAAGCTCATACGACGTACGTCTTACACGGCCTCATGACACAGCTGGTTGTGCTGATACTGTACACGCTGTTGTGTATTATATTTTGATTTTTTAATGTAGCTCTAATATTTGTTAAACTGGGATTTTAGTATTAAAAAGTGGTTTTGCGGTTTTTGGTTTACAGTGAGACATCATCAGAAGAACCAGTCTGTTTACTCTGCAGGGCCTTGGGCTAAGTGCTAATGTCAGCGTGCTGTAACGCTAGCGTGTTGGCAGGTTTTTGTCCACCCTTGCAGTTTTACATTAGCTAGCTAACATGTGCTAAGCAGGATAAAAATGTCATCAGTTCTGTTTCTTCATAAATCACTCACTGTCTGTTCTGAGCTGAGCATTTTGCCTATCGCCATGTTGGTTTTCCAAGCTGCCCGTTTCCTACCCTGACTAGATGCTCTGACTGACAAACCCATGATGTTCAGTCATAATATGTGAGTTTCAAAGTAACCAGTAGTCAGTGTGGAGCTGCTACCCGAGCCAATTGAGATGGTTCGGGCATGTGATTAGGACGCCTCCTGGATGCTTGCTAGGTGAGGTGTTTTGGGCATATCCCACTGGGAAGAGACCCAGCACGTTTGTAAGAATCCCAGTTACCAGGAAGAGCTTGAGGAGGGAGGCAGAGTGAGGGAGCTCCTGGGTGTCTCTGCATAGCCGGACGGACCCAGACGATTATGCTTATCTGGGTGGATGGATAATTTTGGAACCCAAATCACTATCCCTTTACTGATATGTCTGTCTTTTATATACAGTTTATGTTTTAAACCACTATGTCAGATAAAACGACCACTAAAGCATGTTTCTGAAATGATTTTAATCTATTAGTTGTATAATTAAATAGCTAACTTCCTTTGCTTCTAGGTGAAGGTAACGAAGAAATCGGCAACATGATTCAGAACTACATCAAAGAAATCGAGGAGCTCAGGTACAAAAGGAGACCAGATTTTGAAGCGGCGTTATTTAAACCCTTAGCCTCGGCCAGGTCGTAGGAACGTGTCTGCAACAACGATGTAACTTTACTTCGCATTAAAAATGTGCTGCAAGTGTTTAGCAACAGCAACAACTGTGTAATGTAACCTGTTCTTCAGAGCCAAACTTCTGGAGAGCGAGGCTGTGAACGAGAACCTCAGGAAGAACCTGTCCCGGGCCTCCACTCGTTCCTCGCTGTACGGTGGCCCCGCCCTCCTCGCTCCAGGGAAGGAGGCCAGGGACGTCATCGAGATGGCCAAGAAAGACCTGGAGAAACTCAAGAAGAAGGAGAAAAAGAAGAAAAAGAGGTAGGTGTTGATGTTGTCACACAGCTGTGAAGCTGTAGTCCGTTTCTGGAGGTGCGTATGGATAAACGGCCACTTTGCCAGGAAGTAGAAATTGGAGAGCTGTTAATGTGCAGCCAGAGTGTCGCCTCTCGGCGTGTTGCGGGTAATTATCTGCTGATTCCCTGCATTAGCAGTTTACACCTTGTTGTTTCTTTAATATAACGTGTGCTGGATTCAGACAGCTGATGGCTGCGTTGATTAACGGCACTTCTCCAACAAGCTGTAGGCCATGAATCACTTATCCTTTTGCTGCATCTGTCTTGTATATTTTTAATTTCTATACATGTCAGATCCTGCTTGGGATCTGCAAGGTACAAAGAACTGTCTATGTTTTTTTCTCATATGAAATCTGCCTTTCTTTACATCTTCATAACCAAAATCCATCATTTGAGCTGCTGTGTTTTTCTGGGGGTTTTTGTCACTCACCTCTTGCTGCTCTCTCTCGCCCTCTCTCTGTCTCTCTCTTGCAAACGTCCCTCGTTTTCCCCCAAATTCTGTGGCCCGTCTGCTCTCTTTACCTCCGCCACCCTCACCCCTCCCCACCTCCATCCTTCTCACCGAAGACTGAGGCAGTACGAAGAGAATCACCATCATGAGCTTGCGGACGCCAGGTTTGCCGCCTCCCATCCACAAATGGGGTTCAAATACTCAATCCGAAACTGGCAATGGAATTTGTGCCCTTCCCTTGAAGTGATTTTAGCTGATTGTCGACCCAAGTCTTCCTTCTTTTCCAAATTCCCAAAGCGACGAACGTTTTTCTGCACCTACGGGCGGTTCACAGTCCTGCAAGGGGAGCAGAGGACTTAACCAGCTCTTTCCTCGCCTTCTTAACCCACTCGGTCGTGGCTCTTATTCCCTTTTTTCCCGCACACTGCAGGGTGTTGATCAGATCAAATACAAGAATGCAATACCAATACCATTAAAAAAAATATATGAAATTTGGAGTAGATAAATATCACAGGTTTCGCTGTAGCGTGTGGCATTTGGTCAGCAGATCTTTGCAGTGTGTGGCAGCTCCTAATGTGATGTGGATGGTAGTTACTAATCATTTAATCACTTCATCTCTCCCATGTTTGTGAAGTCACAATGAAATCATTCATTAATCAAGCCTACAATCATTTGCATGTGTCATTCGTCTGTATTTGTTGTGATTTAACTTCCTGTTAATCCAAATTTGACTGATGGGAGTTTAAAATTTCCTTCTTAGTCAGAGAGCTGACGCTCTTTCCCTCCTTTAGTGTTGTCAAAGAGGAGCTGCCGGACAACGATCAGGAAAGAGGAAGCGAGGAGGCAGAGGTGGTAGGTGGCTGGATTAAATAAATTAACCTGTAAATATCTTTGTCACATATTACTCAGCGTTTGTCCTTTGATTTCACAAGGAGGGCAGCGACCATGAAGAGGGTGAGGATGCTGATGGAGAAGACGAGGACTTTGAGATGGCAGGAGAGGAGACATCCGAGGAGTCTGACTCTGAAGAACTGGATGAGAAAGGTACAGATGTATCACAATAAGAGCTCATCTTTGTTTCCCCAGACAAAAACGTGCACAGATGGTGAAGAAGCCTCACGCCGAACTTCATGTTTCTTTTTTGGGGGTGTGCAGAAAACGTTCAGGCCGACCTGGCCAACATCACCTGTGAGATCGCCATCAAGCAGAAGCTGATAGACGAGCTGGAGAACAGCCAGCGGCGTCTGCACACTCTCAAACAGCAGTACGAACAGAAGCTGATGATGCTGCAGAACAAGATCAGAGACACGCAGCTGGAGAGGGACAAAGTGCTGCACAATATGGGTAAGATGGAAAAATTGGGACCTGCCTGTTCAAAGAGGCTTAAAGAGCAAAGCAAATGAAACCTACTCCATCTTACTTTGCTCCATCTCCAGGTTCAGTGGAGTCCGGTACGGAGGAAAAGGCCAAACGGATCAAAGCCGAGTACGAGAGGAAGCTGAGCTCCATGAACAAAGAGCTGCAGAAGCTCCAGTCGGCCCAGAAGGAGCACGCACGCCTGCTGAAGAACCAGTCGCAGTACGAGAAGCAGCTCAAGAAACTGCAGCAGGATGTGACCGAGATGAAGAAAACCAAAGTAAAGCTCCTTCTGTTCTTTTTGGGATAAACATCTTTTACACTTTTCTTGAATTTTCTTGAATTCTGAATTCTTTTACACTTGCTGTGTTGTGCTCGTCCACCAGGTGGCACTGATGCGCCAGATGAAGGAGCAGCAGGAGAGGAACAGAGCCACGGAGTGCAGGAGGAACAGAGAGATCGCCTCGCTGAAAAAAGACCAGCGCAGAGCTGAGGTAAGAGGCACGAAACACTCGTGTTTAAGGCAGTCGTGTCTTATGAAGTTGCTTTTGGATCATATGGGCAAAACTAAAATCAGGCTTGTCTCACAGCACCAGCTGAAGCAGCTCGAGGCCCAGAGGAGACAACAGGAGCTGATCCTTCGTAGGAAGAATGAAGAGGTAAAACACCGCTGAGGGAGGCAATAATGACTATGTTACATGTAGCTTTGTTATACCTGTTGTCCTTGACAGGTGACGGCTCTTAGGCGCCAGGTGAGGCCCGTGTCCGGAAAGGTGAGCAGGAAAGTGAGCCTACCCGAACCTCCTCAGGAACCCTCTCATAGAGCAGCCCCAGGACGGCTGCAGTCCTCTAGCGCAAGCTCTTCCAATGGAGCCAGGTAAAGCGTGTTAGCTCATTTACAGCTTGTGTGTGCGTGCGTGTCACACAGCTGAGTGGGACGTCTGAAAGAATGGCTTCTTCTTTAGGAGTTCCCCAGTGCGGATGGGAAGTATCTACCTCAACAGATCAGCCAGGGCTAAGTGGCAGTCACTGGAGAGACGCATCAATGACATCATCATGCAGAGGATGACCATCTCTAACATGGAGACAGATATGAACCGACTACTGAAGGTAATGTTTAAAGGTGGTCGTGAGAAATCAGAGCCCGCATCGGCTGGTCGATACAGTAATGCTGTTTTTTTAATACTCAGCAAATGCAAAATGTTCAAAATCGCAATAGCATGAAGTACTGTGATAGCATCCAGTTTGCTGAACTCATATAGGCCCCACTACTTAAGCTGCTTTGGCCTGCACACAGTTTTTGCCCATCTGCAAGCGGCTTTGCAACCCACTTCCCCCCCAGCTATCATGCTGTTTCTGTTGTCACTGATGAATGCTACAGGAGTCTTACTGCTACTCTGCTACTTTAGAGCCAAATTGTTGCAGATAGAGATATGTTTGTGCGTGGTGGCTCCAACTAAAACGTTTTTAAAATGCTTCTTTGTCCCCCTGCTGCTTTTTCTAACCCCTGTTCTCGCCTTTTCTCCAGCAACGTGAGGAGCTGACTAGACGACGTGAGCGAGTGTCTAGGAAAAGAGAAAAAACGGCAGTAGACGGCGCGGACGCCGACCGCTCCCTGGCGTCTCTGAACGAGGAGCTGGAGTCCCTGAGCGCCAACATCGACTACATCAACGACAGCATCGCCGACTGCCAGGCCAACATCATGCAGATGGAGGAGGCCAAGGTGAGGGAACAGCAGCAATCGCCCGCGCATGATCACAGTGTTTATTCGAGTCTGTTTGTAATGCTTCATAAAAGAAGGGCAGTATGATGTTCACACACTCGCACACAGCTCATAACGATGCAAACACTATCATCGCTGCCTCATTAGCGAGAATGGGCTTGCATGGGGCTGTCACCCTTGGGCAATCAATTTGGGAAATAATTGCACAGTTCTGCACCGCTGACAGTCCCAGAGCATTTTGGGCCTCACTTTGACAAACAAGCATCAGGCACCTATTTGTCAAAACAACAATGACTCAATAAAACAACAACCCGGTAGCGCAGCCCATTAATGCAGCCAGCGCAGCCTAATGATGGCAGCTGATCAGCAGTGCATACATGTAACTTTTCGCTTGTACGTTTACACTCTGAGTTTTGTACCTCACATCCGTGCCATCAGCCACTCACGATGCTCTTTAAACTGCTGCACAGCATTGTTGAGTTTAAAGTGTGCAATTTAGGAATTAGAGAGCCGCAGCTCCTGAAAACCTCTGATTTGCTGCCGCTTGGGTTAAACTGTGCAATTATTTATCAATAGTAAGCCTGGGGTCACTAATGAGATAGCACTGAGAGCGGTGGTATGTAATGCTATGTTGGCTGAAATGTGTGTTGCTGGAAATCTCTGCAGGCTTAGAATTGGGTTGCTAACTGATGGTTAGTGTCAGACTAGTGATTCATTAAATTGCATTCCAGCCGTGGGTGAGAGTTTTATAGCAACTAACGATGTTTGCTCTCATAATCCAATCAGTTTATTACATTTTTTTCTGTTTTGTCCTGTTAAAATAGAAAAGTACAACTCTAATCAAATGCACTTCAATGCACGTCTATAAAGGCAGATGTTTTGGCAGTTTGGAGGTTTGTGTGTTAACACAGTGCTCCCCAATCTTGCCAGGAGTAGACGTCCCAGCAAATTCACCCCAAGTTCAGACTATGCAATCCTCAGAGAAACTGCAAAACAAAGACCTACACCAGAGAGCTTCTGCAGATTTCGCATCTGAACAAACAGTATCATTTAGCCGCATCTCCAAAGTGTAGATGTTTAGCTCTAAAGCACAGCGTCACATTTGAAGAAAAGCAGACCAAGCACAAACACCTCATACCAACTATAAAGCATGGTGGTGGCAGAGTAATGATTTGGGCTCATGACATGGGCACCTTGTAGTCACTGATTCAACCATGAACTCCTCCATATACCAAAGTGTTCTAGAGTCAGAAGTGAGGCTGTCTGACAAATAAAACTGGGTCATACAGCAGGACGATGATCCCAAGCACAGCAAGAAATCTGTAATAGAACTGCTGAACATAAAACTTGAACATAAAACTTGCTTGTGTTAGCGGTGCTGGTAGCTGGTGTTAGCTATGGATGAAGGCTAGCTGTTTTTCTGTTTCCAGTTGTCAGGACTGCCAATGTCCTCCTTTGAAATTTACCAGAAAAGGTGACTGCATGTCCCCAAATGTTCCTCTAAATATTGCAGAGGACACACTGTGTGTCGATAAATTGTCGATTTTCTTGCAGTAAAACTTTATTAACCCTCCGGTTTTATGCCCGCCCACCCTCCTTACTTTAGTGTTCCTGGTTAAATTTGCTCAGTCACTTTTAACAGCTCTTAAATTAGCATTACAAACATTTTTCTTCACCAAATTCAGTTCAGTGGATAGTTCAATAGGTGGTTCAATGGGTGGTTCAGTGGTCATTCAGTGGTTCTTTCATTTGGTCATTCAGTAGGTCATTCAGTGGTTCTTTCATTTGGTCATTCAGTAGGTCATTCAGTGGGCCATTCAGGGGATCAGAGTCCAAAGCGGGGGTCAGGGTGGATTCCCAATCATTTCCTATGGTGTTCACTTTTGACCGGAAACACATCACTTGTGATGAGCACAATATGTTCAAGTGTAGAGGATGTCATAAGGCTTTGAGGCAATCGTATGTAAAACAAATATTTCTGAGTGTTTTAAGTTGTAAATCGGTCAGATTTGACCCGAACAAATCATGAAGGTTAAATGTGTTTTCACTGTGGGCCGCAGGAGGAAGGAGACACCGTGGATGCCGCTGCTGTCATCAGTTCCTGTAACCTATCAGAGGCCCGCTTCCTACTTGACCATTTCATGACTATGGCCATTAATAAGGTACCAACAGATGACTCACACCAAACATCTCAAATAAATATACAGGAGTAAAATTACAAAATATCACAATGTTTATTTTTTATGATGCAAACCTTTCTCTAAGTAGAGCTACTTCATGAATTTAATTGCATAGCGATTATTTGCAGTTAGTTGTCATGGTAACTCATTTGCAGTTTGCCGGTTTATCCCGAGCCTGCTTTCTTCGTAACCATGGCTGCTTTATGAGATTGAATCTAATGAGACCTTTAATGGAACAACATGATTGAATTAAGTCTTCATTAGATTAGATAAGATTAGATTTGACGAAACCAAATTGGTCCAGTGAGGAAATGCAGTCAGCCCAGCGGCAAAAGGGGGAAGACGGAGAGCACAAACGAAGACTTGGAAGTAATTACTGCCTCACACTAAACTGAAAGAGGCCGAGCCTTTATTATGTTTGTTTCTCGCATTGAACAGATGCGGAGGTCGACCTCTGTTATACGAGTGCAAACAATTAAAAGGGGCTCTGTAATAACCTCTCTGCTGTGTCGTGACTCAGGGTCTGCAGGCGGCTCAAAAGGACTCCCAGCTGAAGGTGATGGAGGGTAGGCTGAAGCAGACGGAGATCAACAGCGCCACGCAGAACCAGTTGCTTTTCCACATGCTCAAGGAGAAAGCTGAGATCAACCCGGAGCTGGACGCCTTGCTGGGCAGCGCTTTGCAAGGTAGCGGCCGCCGACAGATTGACTTGGGTCCGAGCCCGCCGGGCGCAATCGCCTTTTTCAGTCATCTTTTTCACCGTGTGTGGCTACTTTTTACTTTACAGGCTTCCTCAGCTTGCCCAAAAGAGATGTGAAGAATTTGTCACTATGACGCATCAAATTGTCACTGAAGCCGGTAAAATAACGAGTAGCCTTTTTTCCTCATCTTTGGGTTTTGATTTTTGATTTCTGTTTGTTTCTTTCTGTGGTGTTGCTGTGAGCTCAGAGTTAGGTTACCTGTCTCCAGGTGAGTGGAAAAAAAAAATACACAGCAATACGTTAGTGCGTGAGAGAGCGAGGCACGTGCACGCGACACGATTTCTGTTAAATGTTGCTCCCAAACTATGGACTGTTCTCAGTCTGAATTTTTGTGCGATTCGTTTCCAAATTAGAAAGAAAAAAATCTACATTTGAAAAAAAATGATGGAATCTTGCCGTGTGCATCAAGTGCATCGCAGTCCTGATAAAAACTAATCCAGCTGTCGTAACTCTGTCAGTAATATGCATGACGTGTCACCCCACCTGCTAGCCAGTCCCACTTCATGAGGATGAGCTGCGATCATGTGTAAGCAGCAGTTTGCGTGTCAGCCTTTCTTTGTTTGTATATTGCTTTTTCCTCCATTCCTTCTCTGCCAGACCACCCTTTATCTAAAACTACACTAAACAACCCCCCGACCTCGTTGATGAACCGCTGCAGCAGGCGTTAACTGTTTATTCGACATTCTGAACAGTCTATGACATCTAAAATGTGCCATAAAGGAAGTCCCACATGCTTTCCACACTCACAAAGACACATTTTTCTTTGTTTTATCATTTTTTTTAAATTTGTATTTATTTGTGTTTGTGTCTGTCATTATTGCAGAGAATGGAGATGACAGCAGTAGTGACGAATCCACCCCCAGTCCAGCCACAGAGGGCAGGTAAATATATACACACGCACAGGTTATCAAGTCAAAAGCACTTTATAGGTTCAGAGTATTGGAAGAAGAAAAAAGTTATGATTTCATGTGTCATGATCACACAAGTCCCCTTTTTGATGAGCATTGTAGCCCCTTGCCATCTTTGCAATTTAAAATGAGTGAGGACTGGATCTGTGAAATCGCACGTTCATTGGCTAACGACTTTGTGTGACTAACGACTTTGTTGCTTGTACAGAAGCTGGACATAGACAAAGCTAACACTGGGTCTTGATGTTGCCTATTTTTGTTTGTACCACACAGGGGTGCCACTGTAGCTCACCTAGTTGAGCAGGCAACTTTATCCTGTATGTTATTCTGTGCTGCTGTTAGCCACTGTTAGCTGCTGTTAGCTGACATTTGTGAAACCTTCGTTTAAGTGGCTCGAACATTGTCAGATTCAGATACTTCACGAATAAGCTCTAAAATGAGCCACCTGTCATATGTGCAGCAATCAAACTGTTTATCAGAGAGAAAGTGTGACTTTTAGAATGCTTGAAAGCCTAAAATCAGCTAGCATAATGTTGAGGGGTGAGCTGGATGTCTAATCTGCTGAACGTTTTTATGCACAGGCTTGTGCATTAGAGCTCTGGCTTTAGTTCTGGAGATAACTTTGAGGTGAGGAGGAAGAGGATCACTTTGTATCCAGATGCCAGTTGTGTTTCCTCATTCCTTTTTTTCACTTCTTTTGTGAAGAAGAGCGTTGTCAGACAAAACATAGGGATGATGCTGCATATCTCGAGTCTGGAAGTGCAAGTGCAAATTAAATGCTAATATCATAAAACTGGTAAACATTGTACCGCCTAACACTGCCAATCTACCATGTAGTGGGAATAACTGGTTGAAACTCCTTTGTTTCAGCACACTGGCATCAGATTTAATGAAGATGTGTGGTGAATCCAGACCGAGAAGCAAGGTATTGTACTCTGCCGGGCAATGTGCCGTATACTGTTTAAGTCCATGTGGTTTATGTTTAATATGCGGACGCAACAGTTAACAAATGTTTTTAAATTTAAAACTGATTTTACTTTATCATATTTGATCTTTATTTTTCTAATTCCCCTCCTGTTTTCATCCAAAGTTAAGCAGAAGTTCCACTATACTTTGTTGAATTCAGGATTATTACTAGCTGCTCTTTGGAGTTGTGAATTTGGTGATCCAAACTATTCTGGTCCCCCAGGCTCGAAGGCGAACCACCACCCAGATGGAATTGCTTTATGCCAGCAGTGGAGATTTGTCCTGTGAATCCCCCACTGGAGACTTTTCAGCCCCTCTGCTGCCCCTCGGCGAGCGCCTGGAAGCACCATCAGACATGCAGGGTCAAGCGGTTGGTCAAACCGCTGACCGTGAGCAAACTGTTTCCCCATCTGCGCTGTCTGCCAGGCCAGCTGGCATGTAAGTGGTAAAGGCAACATTTCTCTGCAGGGCACAAAAATATCAAAGTTCTCTTCTGAAATGCCAGATATTTCCGGTGCTCATCATCCAGGACTCTGAAATATCGAAAACTGAAGTGTTTTTACTCCAGAAGAACAACACTCCTTTGTGAAATCTTTACCGTCTGTAGTTCCAGATCCAGATCACCTACAGGAACTGAGAGGAAGCAACTGGAGCGCTCGCCGCTCAGTCGCAGGAAGATGCCCGAGAAAGGAGGCGCGGTGTCGCAGATCCCAGGACCTGTACACGCAGCTCCAGTTAGCACAACGGAAACTAAAACCAAAGCTAGTGACTACAAATCCATGTAAGTGTTTGTAGTTTTAGCAAAGTGTCAGTCAGCCCATATCTGGATAATTACAACACAGGCCTTCATGAACCCCTGGTGATTACTAAAAGGAAATGAACCCAGCAGTCTGAACTTTACTGCTTTACTGAGCAATTTGTTGTAAAAAGACAAATTTTAGCATGCTAATATGCCCTTTAAGTTTAACTCTATTTATTTAAGTTTTAAATAATCATTAGATATTAAGCATGAGGTACTATATTAGAGTTACATCAGTGCTATTTTTTTTCAGGCTGGAGGACTCACCTGTGTTCGAAGGCCACAGGTAATTCATGCTTCTTTAATGTGTTTAATTCAATATCAAAGCTAAAATCAGAGTGAATAGTTAACTTTTGACTTCTTCTTCCTTTCATCCTGTCACCACTTTTACTTAAACACATTAATCTGTCAGTTACAGTACGCCACGTCAAGGCTTTGCTGGTGCAGAAAGCTGATTATAAAAATGATGAATAAAGTCTGAAATGCTATTGTTGTGTCATGTTTGCAGAGGTGTCATCAACCCTGTAACAAGCCCCAAGAACAGTCGGGGGGCCAAACTTCAGTGTGTTTATGTAGCTGAGGGCCACACCAAGCCTGTTCTCTGTGTAGACGCCACTGATGACCTGCTGTTTACAGGGTCTAAAGGTAAAAACTGCACAGGCTTTGAAATAGCCACCCTGACAAGACTATTTTCTATGATTCGTTTCCTTTTTGTTTATTAATCTGACCTGTGCTTGTGTGTGTATGTCTGTGTGTGTTCTTAGACCGCACATGTAAGGTGTGGAACTTAGTGACAGGTCAGGAGATCATGTCTTTGGCTGATCATCCCAGTAGTGTCGTCTCAGTCAGGTACCAGAATACTCAAATCCACGTAACGCTGGTTTTTGTATGTAATCTTCTGATCGATTACTTCCTCTTTCTGTTTGTTGCTGTTATTATAGGTACACTTCCAGTCTTGTCTTCACCGTTTCCACTGCTTACATCAAAGTTTGGGACATACGAGACTCTGCCAAGTGTATCCGCACACTCATGTAAGTTCACGTGCCCCCCCTGTCCAGCATTTGTCATTAAGTTTTATCAACATCTTCAATGGGGATATATTCTGCATTTTTATTATGCGTGAAAGGTCGTCGGGACAGGTGGGCTCAGGAGACACCTGTTCTTCTGCTCGGAGTTTATCCATCCCACCTGGAGAGAGTCAGATCAATCAGATTACTCTCAACCACACTGGCACTTTCCTGTATGCTGCTGCTGGCAATGCTGTCCGCATGTGGGACCTCCGCAAGTGAGTTACATTAACATCGATTGGAGTTTGGGCTATAAGCAGTTTCTCAGGACATATTTCTTTTGGTAATGATTTCTTAATTTGACTCCTCTTTCTTTAGATTTGTATCTACGGGGAAGCTGACTGGCCATCTGGGGCCTGTTATGTGTCTAACAGTTGAAAAGTTGGGCAACGGGCAGGACCTGGTGCTTACCGGCTCCAAAGACCATCATATTAAAGTAGGAAGACACACAAAAATGTAGCCATATATGTCTTGTAGCAGTCTTTACACTGCTTCCTATATATAGATATAGATATATAGTCTGAATAGGATTTTTAATTCAGATCAATGGAATTATATTCCATTGATTTGAATGGAATATAATTCCATTGATTTGAATTGAAAATCAATGGAATTATATTCTGTTGTTAAATAAAACCAAATTACACAGTTCCTTTAAGGGACTTTATACTGTACCCTACCAAAATGCAGAGAAAACCCCAAAACTCAGATGATACCCTGTGAGGAAGCGTGCACAATCTAGAAATACAGAGTGAAAAAAGATGAATGAAGAAGAAACGCCTAGTGCATCATGGGAAGCCCAAGAAGCCTAGGCCTATCCATGTTTTTTTTGTGATGTCAGAGAAACTGGGACCATGCAGCAAGTAAAATTAGCACTCTGGTCCTTTGCCCTTCAACCATCATTTGAATCTCTTCAAGTTCAACTAATCAGCATTCAGTGTTAGCTGCCGGATAGATTATAGCCCACCTCTCAAGCCGCCGCCTTACAGGCCAAATCACACCAATGATCCAAGCTGCCCGTACAAAATGAGTGATTCTCTAAAAGATGCACATGGTTTCACCAAACTGAAGCTCTGGGAGAGACGTCCCCACTTTCAGGGATTTAAAACTGCGAGGGAGAGAATATGGATCATGAGTTTTTAAAATTAATAGTTTCTCTTCATATCTAGATTAACACTTTTGTCCTGCAGTACTACCAACTGTCCACAATTGCCTGTTACAATGGAGTAATATTTTGCTTACCAGGGTAGTGAGGATTGCATTATTAACAGCATAACTAAGGGAGGACTGAGGATCACCTGATCCAGCCCTAAATGTACTTCCAAGGAATGATGAACACAGTCATCAAACTTTATGATAACTACCAGATATATATAAAGAATAAATGTGCTTGTTTTTCAGATGTTCGAGGTGACAGAGGGCGCTCAGGGTAGCATCACCTCCTGTCATACATTTGACCCCGTCCATCAGGACAGCGTGGAGTCTCTCAGTATGCATGGAGACTTTCTCTATAGCAGCTCGAGAGACTATTATATTAAAAAGTGGGACTTGGCCAGTAAGAAAATGTTACAGGTATTGTGCATCAAAGATTTTTCTCAAGATTAATAAGTTTATATCAGTGACTTAAACTCTTGTAAATCTGATAAACTTTTTACTAACTGTTGGCTGTTGTTGCATCTACTAGTCGGTCAGTGCCAAGGCAGACTGGGTTAGTGCTCTGGGCGTGGTGCCAGGCTCCCCGGTTCTGCTCAGTGGGTGCAGAGGAGGGCTGCTGCGCCTTTGGCATACTGACTCGCTAGCACCCCTCGGTGAGGTCCAAGGACACGACAGTCCGATCAACGGCCTGGCTACTAACAGCAGCCAACTGTTCACTGCCTCTGAGTAAGTCTCCAAACACAGTTGAACACTAGTCAGTAGTGTTGAAATACGATCCTGACATGTTAAAATTAAAAGAAATTTAATTATTATCACAAACTTTACCTTTGTGTTATCAATAGTGACCGAACTGTGAAGATTTGGGAAGCCAAAGGATCTCTGGAGGATGGAATTTAATGACTGCTGATTTCTGGCACAGGATGGCCATCAGTCAGTCAACATGAATCATTTGCGAAGTTGCTGCAACATCTTTGACTTGAGAAATTACTGACTGGGAAACCCAGAGAGGGTCTCAAATCAATAGGTATGGCCAGATATGCCCAGAATAACCTTAAAACAGACCTGATGCTTCACTTGGATCAGTTTCAGGGAAATCATTCTTTCCATCTGAATAGCGTTACTAACATTTTAGGTCAAAACATCATCTGTGAACCTCTCAAGCTCCTATAATCAAAGAACTGCTGCAGTGGCCAGCTCATTTCATAACTGTGACAGTTGGTGAAAAGTATGGATTTATTGGTGCGTTCAACATTCCCTGTCAGTTCAATGCAAGACAACATGGACACTGTCTATGCATATTATTAATTTTTGCCAGAGCTACTGAAAAAAAGGAAAAGAGATTAAGTTATTTGCTTCATTGCACCAATTTTTCTTCATCAAAACCAAGACTGCTGAAAAAGTGTATGTCCCAAGACAAGACATGTGAGTCTGTTTGGTTTATTCACGTAATGGGTGGTGTATTGTGTCTCTTTGGCATTGTTGTTCTGGTCTCTTTATGTATGCATGTGTTCTCAGTTACCAAGGACCAACTGAAGCTGCATATGGTCTTAATATTGAGCTGTTACTGCCAAACCCACCAGATTAAAGTAGAGGCCTCAACCATGCTCCTTTAACAGGGTTAAATTTATCCAGGCTTAGTCAGGATTAAGCTTTGTTTTTTTTAAATTAAAGTGACAATGTTGTATCTCCACCAAATTGCAGGTATCATAGCTGAATAACACTATTCCTACATTACATTTTGCCTTAAAAAGCAGAGTACTATTTGCTGAGTCATTACCTTTAAAAAGGCTACTGTGTCATGAAACATAACAGCAGAATACATTTTAAAACCCCTCATGATTCAAAGTGTACTACTATCTTTAAATAACAATATAAATCTATAATTATATAAATCTGAACCACATAAAATAAACTTTCCTAGCTTAGAAGGCTAACAGCACCTGCTAGCCTAGTTAGCTTTAAGCAGAACAAATTTAGCTGATACTTTTTACAGTGACCACAAAATATATACTGCCCCTTTTTCTGTCTTTCTGTAAAGAGACAGTTCAATTGTAAAAAAATACTTGAACATTAAATTATATTAAAAATATCAGAAACGGACAGGAAATTGTGCTAGCTAGCTAGCAGCGAATGTATTATTTATTGCATTTGCTAACACATTGATTTTGCAGGTGGCAAAACACTTACTAAATGTGATTGTTATTGAATGCGTATGGTAGCATATTGGGACAGGTTTTTAAAAAAGAAGCTCTTCTGTAATTTTTAACACCTGAGCAGGATAACCGTCTAAGAATGGGTAATAATGAACATTTTTTTACATTTCTCACTGAACTGCTTTTTCCGTTTATAGTCAGCCATCAGCTCGGTTTCTCAATCCTCTGATTGATGTATTTTTTTATAAAGCATCTCTTGGTCTTTTACTTTGTACTTCCCATTATTTTTACACAGTAACCCACTGAACGTAATTCTCTGCCCATCTTCGATACTTGTACGACACTTGCACGGCTGAAGCACTGCTCTGGCAGCAAGTGCTTTTATGAAACATTTGTCACATGCCATCCTGATTTACAGTCAGTGATTGTAAATCAGTCATGTTGATAGACTCAAGCACCTTGTAATTCCCAAGTCATGTAATACGGTATGAGTTACAGTCTTGTGAAAGCTTTTCTTCTTCAAGCGTGTGTATGTGCATGTTTATTTCAACCAAACTGAGTGACTGTTCACCACTGCTGTTTTAGCACCTGTAAACTGCACATGTGCTGCAGTTAAGCACTTGAAAAGAACATCTGTCAAATGTGTATAAATGCTACTACTATTTATTTATTTTTTCTGAGATTTTTCTGTTGTGTCTTATCCACTGAAAGTTTTTTTTTAACTCCTTCCATCTGATACCGCTGTAATCTTGCTGTTGTAGACAACTGACTCCATATACAGAGGTATTACCAGTGCCTGTAATTAATCATGAACTGTATGCAGTGACTGAGAAATCACTACCTGATAAATGTGGGCTATTCATTATTAAAAAAGTTAGGTAAACATTTGCTCCTGAACTACTCTATCATGGGTGTCCGTTAAATAAATTTGCTGCTCTTATTGGGATACACGAGGTAGAAGTTGTCAGCAAAGGTAAAGTCAATGGGACTCAGGTAATTGCACTGAAAAATCTTTTTATTTTGTAAGTTGAACTGAGTTTCCCTATATCTCACAAGAAAGGGTTTAAATAGAGTACAGCAATCGGTTTTCAGTCCCGTTGAATAAATAATCCCCTAGAAACCAGATGAGCTGTAAGTGTTCCTAGGCTGTTTAAAATCAAAGTATCCTTCTAATTGTAACTGTACCCTATATTTTGAAATGTGTCTGTAAATTTCTTCTCGTGTGAATACGGTGTTTCATTCCTGCTGATTCTCTTGTGTACAATTTTTAAGTGATTTAAAAGATCGGTTGCAGCGTGAAAATAAATTTTAATATTTAAAAAAGTGTTGTTTTTTTTAAGCGTCCTGTCTGTCTTGTTTTTTCTTTCTTTAAATCATGTATTAATATGTTGTGACCACATGGTGGTAGTACTGTATAATGACACCTGAGTGATTGAGTAGGTAAACACAGAGACTGTCCTTCACATATTTGATGTGCATACAAATGGGGCTTTGTTTTTCCAGTTTTCTTTTTAATTATTTATTTCAAGCAATACACATCCACAGTCCACAAAAAGAAAACCACAAGTAAATAAATGAACCATTGGATGATGGAATAAATTGGCCTATGTTTCTATGAATAATGTGTGTCACTGTGTGTCGTCAACATGCGATACATACATTGTGCATTATCTTTTCCTGCTCCTCTCTGTACCCGTTAAATCATTATGTTAATTATAACTCCAGGCAGCAGCACCACCTGAAGTGAACACCTAAAGACAAAAGCAGGAGGCAGAAAAAAGGCCAAAAATAATGTAATGAGTGGTAGAAGGATCAATATTTAATGTTCACAAGTAGTGAGAGCAGCAGAGTGTAAACCGGCCTCGCGGCAGAGGAACGGTGACTCGTCACTGTCTCACACTTTCTTACGTGTGCTGTGTTGAACTTTAATTCTGTTCCACTTTATACTAATACGCCTCATAAGTGCAATCAGATGACATAACACCCACACAATGCCGCCATCAAGCTCATTAACTGAGCATAACTTATTTCCTTTCTCTGCTTTTATTTTGACAGGGACTTGATAATGTTTCATTTGAGATTCTCATATGAAATCACACGTCCCAAACTGGCAAGTGGATGATTGATCTCACTTAACTACATGACATTTGCAGCTTGTAATTAATTGAACTTGTTTGTCTGTAAGTTATGGATTTGCAACAAGCCATGGCATGCAACAGAAGCAATGATTGCGTTCTAGTATGTAGCTACATTCTTGCGGATGCTCCAACAGATTTGGGGTTGTGGTGGCATGAAAGACAGGTCAGCACTTTTAGTGGGGAATTCACACAGTAAGGATTCACTCGTCACGCAACGCTTCCTGACTGATGGTCTGTTGCAGAAGCATATCACAGTTAAAAGGAAGTAAAACATAACCAGACTGCAATGTCTGCACCGTCCTACAATGATAACATGTATGTGAGCTACCACAGACTTGGCAGTATTAATGCTGCTGTTATTGATAGACAACCAGACAGTTTTCGTACCTGACGCCGGCTCTCTGTCCTACCAGCTCCTCAGGAATTTAATAGGAGCTGAGCTACAGCCACATAAAGTACAACCTTGATGATCAGGTTTCACTAGAAATCAGTTACAATCTGTCGGACTGGCTGACAGAACGGACTGGGAATTTCCCTTTCAGTTTAATTGTGACGTATGATGAGTTCAGATAACATATCCTCCTCTAATCTGCTCATTGAACGCATTGATTGGTGATATGTGGACCTTTAGCAGATGCTCTTGTTTCACAGTTAATTCTGTGTAAATAATAGGATTTCTGCAGCTGCATGTGCTCCGTATTTACCCGGGGATTACAATCGATACTGGTTCATTTTTGTCTGTGAAATGGTCCTGGGCGAGGGGGGAGATTTCGCCTTGTCTCTCCGAGGCTTGCCCTCTTCAACACTGGTCAAGAAATTAAATTAAAACAAGCAGTGGAATACCAGAGGGAGACCAGAGGCCGTTCTCTGTTTTTATCTTTGGATGATTTCCTGAAATATACGTGGGCGTGATTGGTATGAAGAATGCAAATTAGTATGCGGTGTGGTAAAAAAAAAACACCTAAAGCACCTAATGTGCTTTTCATTTCTTTTAAAGTCATGTGAAAAAGAAATCCTAAAGACTGAATCGGCGGGAGAAGATGAGGGGTAAGGAAACCCACCTAAAGGCGTTTTTCTCAGCGGCGATGAGGATCTGGAGGAAACGGTCGATATTCACAACCATGAGTTCCATTTTCCACAGAGCGAATCCTCCACTGGCGCTCCTGCTTTATGAGCAGAACTGATGAGCCGCTGCTGCCTCCTCTCCTAATGCGAGAACAGAAATCACCCTATCTCAGTGGATCTCGGTTATGATGCAAAATAGACTGGAAAGAACAACATTTTTAATACGTCTATAAAGTGTTCCAGCATGAAATTAGAGAGCGGTGGCTTAAAAGCTTTGACACAGTGAGCCACTTGGAGAATGGAGAGGTTGGAAACTAGGCGAGCGTTCGTGAGTGAAAAGTGCTTGTTGACAGAATGGACTTCTCTGAATTGAATCATCTGGTGTTGATCTCTTTGTATGAGTGCAGATCACTATGGATTATGTAAATGTCAGCGACTATTAAACCCAGAGAACTCTCCAGTTGAAACCTGTGCAGTGAAGAGTCAATTAGCACATCATAACCACACAGGATGTTTAACAGGGGCGACATTCCTGAGCTGAAAGAGAAACATAGATGTGCATTATCTCCTGTTTACTGTAAAACATACTCTAATACTTCAGACCCAAGTTGCTAAGGGGTCATCACTGAAGCTAATACATACCTTATGTCAAAAATTGCACGTGACAGATGAGGTTGACGAGTAAGCGTTTGATCTCACGGTGAAACTGGGGACACCACATGCTAATATGATGCTAATTAAGTGAGAAAATGTGGGAGAAGTAAAAGAAAACTAGCTTTCATTTTGCAATATATTTACCTTTATGTCGCTGGGGGGAGTGCAATATATAGCCTCCAAATTACATTACAATATTTCAAGGACATATGCAATATTTATGAGTATGTTTTGCCGTTGTGCACGCTAGGGATGGTAAACACGTGGGATCGCTTTGTCAGCGATATCTTGCAATGAAATTCTTTTTTATCACTTAAAAAATAATATTGGCACATCACTACCACTCATTGGTTAGCGACTTGTGATTGACGTGGCTTTGTCCATCAAGCAGAGTACACCATGAACACTGTAGTTGGTATAGCTAATTTCCCCTTTCAGGTGTATATGAAGAGGCTTTTAACTTACAGGTTTAAGTGTTAATAAACACTGGGGTGATAACACTGGAGTTATAGGGCCGTCACACTGACTGGCAGGTGAATACAATACACGTGACTGTAGCTGGCAGTTTGTAACCTAGTCAGCAAAGCTTTACGTTTGCTAATTCGAGTCATGGAACCGGAAAGCTGAACCATACTTAGCTGTACTAAGAGCATGTCTTACGTCATGTAAGTGAAATTCTAGTAATTCAAACGGAAACGTGGGCTAGCATAAAACAGAAATATCACTCTCTTTCTGGAAATTATAATAATTTCTACTCAAGGGAAAAAGAAAAATACTAAAACGCTAATGCTTCCATGAACACCAGTGGTTACTGTGCAGTATGTAGGTGGGTGCTTTAATAGGGACGCATTGGTTGTTGTCTTCTCCCTGTGCCTGCGTGGGTTTTCTCAGGATGCTGCAGCTTTCTCCCACAGCCCATGTTAGGTTAATTGGTGATTCTAAATTGGCTAAGGTGTGAGTGTGAGTGGTTGCATGTGTGCGTGTGTTAGCTTGTGATGGATGGTGAGCACATTGACCCGTCCAGTATGTACCCTACCCCTTCCACACTTCAGTAACCCTGTGACCTTGATGCGACGAGCATGTGGAATGGATAGCTGGTATATCAGTTGTGTGTAATAATTACTGTATGTGGGGGATTTATTGCTTACAATTGGCTTCATGTTTTATGCATGCTCAGGGACTCAGCTGCTCAATTATGATTAATGGATATCAGCATTCTGACAGCATGGACTGAAAAGTTTTTCGTGTGTCCGTGCATGTGTGTGTGTGCTTTTGTATAACTGTGACAGTGTTGCTTCCTGTGGAGCTCATACTTGTGGTGATGATGTGATGTTTGCGCCTACATCGAGCTTCTGTCTTTCTTTCTGTGCCACCTGCAAATACTGTATGATTGTGCCTGTGTAATAATTTTTGCCCTTGCAGTGTGTGTGTGTGTGTCTGTCTGTGTGCAGGTGCAGGTGTGCAAACCCATCCACCCCACTGCCCACATGGACACAGGACAGGGGTATGATGCCCAAAGGTGCTGTAATAGTTTTCACCATCATGCTGCACATCCAACTCAGGGTGTGTGTGTGTGTGTGTGTGTGTGTGTGTGTGTGTGTGTGTGCGTGTGTGTGTGTGTGTGTGTAAGACAGCTATATTTAGAGAAGTAGCCAGTAAACACACTGAGTAATAGCAAGATGCGTCATTTTAAAATCTTCTGACTCCATCATCATCATCTCATCACAACGCTTACACAAACACACACCTATGTGACATATACCACAAGTAGACACTTTTTTTTTTTTTAACATGCATTGCACTCGCCCTTGTGACATTCCTTACATTATCTTGTGTGCTTGTTGGCTTGTTTACCCGACAAGCTCTTACAAACTCACGCATACATACAAACCTCCAGAGAAACATTCAAAGTACCGTAGAGCTACTTTTGGAATCGTGCACTCATCACACAGTGTCCTCATATTGCGACTCTCCTCCTTATCCCTTCACATTCATCACGCTGTCATTCTATTCCCTGCTAGCGGAGGGTCTCCCTTTCAGTTAATTAAATCCGATGCTTATCCTCCTAGCGTGGAGAA
>VUQR01011721.1:33098-43783 GCA_015108515.1 Hemichromis elongatus
GGGGGGGGGGGGGGGAAAAACCCCCCCCCCCCCCATCGAGCTAGAAGTCACCTGCGCTTTAACTCCGACCAACTTTGCGCTTAGTTTCCTTCGGCGGATTTTACTGCACCTGGGAGGAAAACGTCGCATCTGCGCTTCAGTTTATGGCGTGAAGAAATTACATGTACTTTTGAGTGTTGTGCTGCTTTGGCGTTAGCGTGGTTGTGCACTTTTTGCGTCACTTACAAGCTGTCAAAACTAGTTACGACCGCTAATGAAAAAGGACAACGCCAACCTCGCTGTGGTTAGCAAAGAGTCATTCACGAAGACGTGCTAACTTTGCAGTATTAGCTTAATTTATAAAGTTTGATGAGCCACGTACGAAACGAACCTCTGTATTTCTACATAACGTGGTAATACCAGAGAAAACGGGACAACCGCTCAGAAATTTGAAGTATAAACGTGTTATTTAATACCAAAGATATATTAGGCAGTAACACCTTAGAAGGTGTTATTGCTTAATATGTTGGGATTTTCTTGCCGCCTCGCTGTCTGCCCGGTTGTTTGGCGTTGTTATCGCAGTTTGTGACAGCTGACAGTTGCTGCTGCTCGGTCACCTGTCAAACGAGGACATTATTTTGGCACAGTTAAAGCAGTTTTTTGTCATTTCAGCTTGCTCGTAAACATTTAGATCCAGACATTTCAGACGTTTCACCCGACGGGCTGTGTGCCTCACGGACCAGCCACATGCTTCCAGAGCCCCAATGTGAGGGAGGCAGATTAGGATATGTGACCGCTGTCAAAATGAAATAGACACTGTCAGTGATGTCCTCTGTCACGACTTGATAGACATGTAAATGTTTAGGCTGATACAAGCGATAAATCTGTACAGGCAGTGTAAAATCAGCCTCTGGTGCAGATGCATGTCACCACTGATGCAGCGTCACACCAACAGACGCTGCATATGTAAATATACATTTCCTGCAATTTCAGATGTTTAACCGAAGTGTTCTTTGAAAAGGAGTTCTAAACTAAAAAAATTGATTTAAGACCTTTTGAAAATGCTGTTGTGTAACTTAGGCTGCGTAGTCAGAGCATTGTTGTGGCTTTTTTCAAACAAACACAACAACGAGGTGGGGCTGCCAGAGTGTCTGTTGCTGTGTTGATCCTGTGATGGACTGGTGACCTGCCCATGGCATGTGTACGCTGGGTCACGTTACAAGTTGAAATTTTCCAAAGATGCAGTGTTAACAATCATAATAATGATCATTTACTGTAATTTGCTCTGTAAAATGTTCAGATTTTAGTAAGTTATTCATTTTATTAGAATTTCAACTCGTTACATTTGACTTAGACTGTGGTCAACCAAAGACGTTTGACCTGTAACCACTGATGACTGACATACCAACATGACATCCAGTCTGGGGCCTAGTCCACACGTAGCTGGGGTTTTTCAAAAACGAATATCCGCCCCTGAAAAAACTTGCGTCTACACGTAACCACATAAGGGCATTGTTAAGCACATGCATTGACATGCCAGACCTGTAGGCGGCAGTAGTTCCCCGTATCCTATCCAGTCAGGTTAAATTTTTGCCTTCCTGCTTACGTTCAACAAAACATGAAACATGTAAAAACAAACAAGCAAAAAGCGCTTGGACAACTGATAACGCGAGCGCAGCTCTGAGGGCGTCCATGCCGTAGTGCAGACACAGGTCGCAAACCTGACGTCAGCATTTGTGTCGCAGAAAGTGACGTCGCGGATCCTAAAACTCCGGTTATATATTTTGGCAAAATATCCCAAAAGATGTATGTTGGTTCACTATTTCTGGATGCTATACCTTGTTGGGAGTTAAGCAGTCATATGTTTAATATGTTTACTAAAACTTTTGCCCATCTGGTTTAACAAAATAAAGCCTCACTGGAGATTTTGACGTGGTGTTAATTAAGTAGCACATGTACTACGATTGGATGTTGCCACCATGACATCACTCATTTGCTGTTACCATCTTGGTGTTTTGAAGCCTGACTTGGCCAGCAAGAAGTGGATATGACTGTGAAACCAGATGCTTGTTGCCTACTTGTAATTGACTTACCTGAAGACATAAGAGCCCTTATAGACCAGCGGTCCCCAACCTTTTTTGTTTATGTCCGACAATATTTTCACGGACCGGCCTTTTAAGGTGTTGCGGATAAATACAACAAAATAAAACCAGTACTAGTAGCAAAAAAAGAAAATATATTCATAACACACGGGAAAAGACCCAGGGAAACTAAGACACTGTAGCTACTGTATTTCCAGAAGGTTTCATCTCCTTAGTAACAGAGGGATAATGTCATCTACCAGCTGTATATATGAACATGTTTTGTTAGAGTTTGCAAATGTCTGAGTCACCCAGCTCCACAGCCCCGGGGGGTGGGGATGTGTGTGTGTGTGGGGGGGGTTGTTTTAGTGGCTGTCCTTCCACCTCTGACCAAAGGGAGGGCAGGAATGCTACGGTTACATGTTTGTGTGAGCTTATAATATAAATTGTGTGTTGTTTGATAGTTTTTGTCTGTGGACCCAGTGGGCAGTTTTGAGTATTGCCATGGTTACTACTTTTAGGTTCCCCTCTGTGCGTGTAGGGTGGTGTTAGAGTGAGACAGTGGCTTAAGAGTGAACAATGCGAGTGAGCGGTCATGATATCAGACAGTGTGTTTAATACGATTGCAAGCGGTGTTTTTAATGGCAGTGAGGGCAAAAAACAAAAACTACAAATTAATCGCAAATTAATTTGAATTCCTTTCAGTGCACATTCTTATAAGGTTTAGATGCCCCTTCTGGTTTCATGCAGTCATCTTCAGCACTCATGTTTAATTGCTGCTCAAACTAACGCAAGCGTCTGGAAGACACTCGTTGACTCACGAACGACCTGCTGCAAAGAGATGACGTAAGAGTGAAGTCAAGGAAGGAAGATGAGCCTGGCGCTTGAAGTAGATCTCTTCGTTTAATTGCTGTATAGTCAGTCTTGACATAACCATTGCAAAAATATTGACACACTCTCTTCCCCTTGCAGTTCAGACTAATTCAGATAACGCTCCCCATTCTATGGGGGCAGGAAACAAGACCAGGACTCGGGAGTCAGCAGTGTGCTGAAGACATTTCACTGATCGATGGGAGAGCCTGAAGTATCAGCTGGAATCAATACGCTACCAACTCTGCCTACTGCGTTGCACAAAAGCACACAAGCATGCCAGTCTGTACGCACATACAGTGTACTGGTGAATGGCCTCAAGTCTAGATATTCTGTTACAGTCATCGATCTGGCCAGCACACTTATTTTTTTTTTGTTGTTTTTTTTTAGCACACAAACCCAGACATAAGCTTATGACATTCTAAAGTGTTTTGAAAAAGTCTTCGCTTGTAAAGCTTGACCCAGCCTTATAATGTCGGGAAATGTGTAGTGAGTCAACAGAGTGCTGCTGAGTACAGATGACTTGCTTTCTATTTAACTGTAGGTTCAGTGTTTTGGTTTGTTTGCGCAAGTATATGGGTTGGGAAATGTGCTAAAGTGTTCCATCCAGCCATGATGATTACTGGTGATTTACCAGCACTATGCTAGCGATTGCTGATATCATATCCAAAGAGCTATGTGTGAGGAGATGAACCGCATACGCCCACTTGCTAAATATCACCTAGGTTGGATATATTTAGATTTAAACTGGACAAAAACCAAAGGATGTGAATGATGCTATCGGATAACGAATGCAGCGTTTGCAGTCTCTAAATGAACAGAGTTAAAGCATCCTAATAAATGATAAGGGTGTATGATGTGATTATGGTTAAAGAAATAAGAAAACAGACAAACGACAACGAAAAAACGAAACAAAGCAGCACACCAATAGCAGACGTAGCATAGTCTCTGGATTAGCTGATGCTCTGGTAAAACGTACCCTTTGATGCTTCAACCATACAGTGGCAGGTTTCCAAGGCGCTGCATTCGCTGGTCATACAAGATGTGAGTCTGTGTAACTGTATGCGTACCAATCCCAGCTCTCACTCAACCATGCGGTCTGACCCAGCTGTGGACTTGAGGACAAATTAGCACAATAAAACAACAACCCAGTATGTGTTATCCTATTCTTCAGTTTATGCTAAAAAAAAGTTTCTTAAATTGTAACTTATGACTGTAACAATTATCTGCTTCCGTCCTCCTTATTTATATAGTTATGCAGAGGACAAAGCCACTTACACTAATCACTGTTGGCAAAACATTGGCAGCATATATATATATGTATATATATATAATATATATATATATATATATACATATATATATATATATATATATACATACAGTTGCATCTGAATTAATCTTAACATACTGTTTGTTCGTGATTTGAACAAGGACTGTTTTGAAATGTGAAAAGAGGCCAAATTTGAAAATAAGGTCATATATGTATAGGCCCGAAGGCTGGGACACACGACTGCTGTGATCCTAATGGATTCACTAAAAGAAATGTGTCATTGTATCTGCTTTAAACCACATGTAATCCTGCAGCTTTTGGTATTTCTCTGTGAGAAGAAGGGGAAGGCTAATCCCACGATACAACGTAATGTTTGTCCACACTGAGCATTCACAATAACTGCTGTGTTCTCAATGCATTAGTAGAAATATTGAAATGTGTTGTTGTTTATCAAGGAACAACATGTAAATTCAGTTAATGTTAGAGGCAGAGCCCACACTGATTTCAGATGTAACATTTGCCGTGTGTCCGTTGCTTAAGTATTGTTAGGACCTGGTAGCCTGTGGTTACCCATTGCTTAAGCAGCAATGAGAGAACGGAGGCTTCCCACATAGAGTGCATATAGCCTCAAATCAGCTGGTAATGGACAGGCGAGGTAATAATTTACCTGTCATGCTGTGCAAGAGGTCAATTGTATTCTGTTAGCTAGGGGAAACTTTGACTTTTCTCTTATTTTTAGATGCCTCATTTAGCAGCAGAGTTGTCAGTATACGCTGACAACTGTATACCAACAGTTTGAAACTGCAAAAAGACGCCCACCGAAAGCAAACTGCATCACCTTCCTTGGTTTTTCATTGAACTTACTTATAAAAGCTCTTTCTGTTGCTGACATAGCTGATGCAACAGCACCTAAATAACTCTGCTGATTGAATATTGTTTATATATACATAATCTTGTGCTGACAGCTGTATTACTACTACAAATGCATAGACTTGATGGAGAATGAAATGGCTTTCAAACTTTATTCTGCTTAGTCAGAGTGTTACAATGTGAGCACAAAGTGTTATCTATAGCTGTGTATATGAAAGGACAGCAAAGCAGCAGTAAAAGAGCAGCCTACTGCAGGCATACGCTGAAATACTGTTTTGACGTTTGACAACCTTGCAGTGGCACTACCACTTTTATCTGCCACTTGTCTGGCTGGAATAAATGCTATGAAGAGATAAGTTAGTCTTTTTGTTAGTCTTATAGTACGAGTGTTAAATGGTGTTTGCAATTTGATACACTACTCGTTAGATTACTTTTACATTGCTCTGTAAAGAGGCCTGAGATACATTGTTGCAGAATTTGCAGTTCACTAGTTTGCATTTCCACACAAAGACACAAATTCCTACAATAATGAGGACACACGAGGTGTTTATTTCAGTGCAGTACAAACAGAAAGCCATCAGTGTCGGTAACCAGCCCAAAGAGCACTTCCCAGCAGTCGCCATAGTGATTCTACTGTAGAAACTGGAAGAGGTGAAGGCTACAGTGCTGGATGTGAGCTTTAACATCATTCTGGACTCTTCACTACTGGTTTAGGGTCAGCATGCTCTCTGTTAGGGATGCGCCGATACCACTTTTTTGGAAAACGAGTACGAGTACTTGCATTTCAGTACTTGCCGATACCGATACCGAGTACTTAATAAAAACATGATTTAAATTTACAGGTAGCAGGTTTAGTCATATATGCGCTATAGCCTGGCTGGTGTGCGAGCCGCAGAATTGTTTTGCATGTAACATGGCTCGTTGCGGCGTGAAACTCTCGTCTATCCACTGGGAGGTTAGGCTAATTAGCGACACGGGGCTAACACTGCTTGTCCAAATGTCCGTGGTGAAACTAAACGCAGAGGAGGCTTGCAGTAGGCTGTGGATATGTTTTTTCATGGAGTCGTGTAGTTTAGGCAGCTCCGTGTCAGTCACGTAGCGGCGGCTTGGAACATCATGTCTGGGCTCCAGAACATGGAGACGCAGGAATCCCACATTTTCTCCCCGCTCTGAGCTGCAGCCGGGGGCTGGGGGCGGGCACTCGGCACCTGTGATTAACCCCTTACACGCCGCTCAAACATAGACATTTCTCAGACCGTGGTATCGGTCCACGGTATCGGGGGACTTTTAACGAGTACGAGTACTTGTGGTATCGAGGCCGATACCAGATACCGGTATCGGTATCGGTGCATCCCTACTCTCTGTGCACCTGCTTGTATTGTGTCACTGTCATTTTGTAACCAGCAGTTGTGCAGTTTGCATTTTACTGTAACATAAATAAAAATAATAAAAGGCAATAAAAATAAAGTTCCACGTTGCCGTTCCTAGACCGCCTCACAGTTTTCCTTCTCCAGGTTTAATCCTTTTCTGTCCTGAAACATAAAGGTTACTCTGCTGCTGAGTCTTATGGCTCTTTTTAAAGAGTTTTCAGTGATGATTTAGGACAATTGAAATATTTTATTGAACGTTCACCAAGATTAAAAAAAGATGAATAAACACTGCGTTCCAGTCCGCAGTAATCTTTCCCCAAGACAAGGAAAAACGGACTGATTTCAGTCTCCTTATTGGCATATTGTGTTATTGATCACAAAGAGTTTGCGAGAGGGCAAATAACACGAAACGAGGCTTTGACACGGAACGAGGAGTGAATTAGTTGAATCACAAGCAAGCAGAGGGAAGACGCTTGGAGTTATTGGGACACAGCCAAGAAAAGGATGAAAAGTAGGTTGGGAGAATGTAGGTTGGATCACACAAGAAAGAGTTTGCAAAGTTGAGCCATTATGAATGCATTCTTGGTCATCAACCCTCCCCCCAGAGAAAGGATGACTAATGTTAAGATGTAAACTCACGTGTTCCTCTGTTGTGCATTCCTGGCAGTGACTCTGATATTGTTAGCGTTTATAACGAGACTATTATCAGCAAAGTTTTTAGTGCGAAGGTGTTTGTTGAAATAAAGCGTAGCTAACATGTAACACCGTCTGAAGACGCATGCTTTGGATCGCATGTGGTGCCTCCTCTGGACTGATTCGCATCACAATACCGTTTAAAGTCTTGCAGATCTTTTGCATTTGTCATAACAGGAAGCACACGAGTAGATCAATTTGCATTTTCATTAACCGTCTCCGTCGCTGCTACTATCATCAGTTATACGTGTGCTTCTCTTGCTGTTGTGGACAAAGGTGTGTTGCTGATTCTCGTGCTGCAGGAAAACATTTTACCACCCGGCTTTACGTTTTGCTCCGAGTGCTACTCGCGAACCACGTACCAGCAGCCCCGCCCTTTAATATCACAAGTCACGACCCTCTTGGCTATCTATTTTCAGGTTGCTCACGCCCACTCCTTCTATGGGAAGTGATTGCGTTGACCTTTTTGGCCCCATAGAGCTCGCATAATAGTGCTCTTATTGAAGACGCCGCTGACAGCCATCACTTTTGAAGGGAAGATGGAATTGCCTGCTGCGCGCTGGTTCAATGCCGGCAAAAAGCACAAAAGACTGCGTGTGTGCAGTGACGCAGCAGCCGATCACTTTTTCTCCCCTCGTCTGTTTACATGCGGTTCTCAACAGCGGGGAGCGCAAATGATTTTGGATGAGAACACAGTGGTGGTGGCAATCACCGAGACAAAGCTGTATTGAAGAAACTCTTTCTGTGCTACTGGAAAGTAATGCTTTTGTCTTGTCCGTTGTACCCCGGCTCTGTTTTCTGAGTGCTCTCTGAGCGCCTCTCGGAGTGTGTTACATACATCCAAGAGAGTGTCTCATATGCAAGCTATAGGCCGAAGAGCTTGTCTGTAATCAGGTTTGAGCTTTCAAGCCAGTAAAGATTTATGCACACTGTGGAAATCACTATCGACCTTGGTTGTTCTGTTGTTTGCTCACTGCGGGTGTTTGGTTTTTGTGTTTTTTTTTGCTATGCAAGTCAACAGTTGCATATGTGCAAAGTGCCACAACATGTGTGCGTCTATTTTTACTGTACGCAACATGCAAGCTGCACGCTAATATAATGTCTCTGTGCACCATGCATCTGGCTGGGTAGCTGGGAAGAAATGCATTGATAAAGATCTGACGGAGACAGTGAAGAGAAGTCATTGGCAGAGGTCAAGGGCCCCCCCCCCCACACACACACACTTTTGAAAACAGGAAGGAGATATGTGCTACCTGACTGCTGTATGTAGAAGTAATAAGTGAAGGGAAAATAAGGGTACATGATGGCCCGACCCTCAAGGTTGGACAGCTGTGGTGTTATTTTAAACGGAGGTGATAAAACATGGACTCAAGGACACACATACCTTTAACACCAGCAACTTGCTGTAAGATTACATCATTTATTCCCACGTCAGTCATGGTCTCAGGGATAAATGATGGAAAGTCACTCTGGAGTTGTAAAAAAGGGGGTTCAGTCAGGATCGATAAAGTGAAAGGAAGATCGACATTTTACTCAGTTCAGTTTTATTTATTATTATCGCTAAATCACAACATCATTCGCCTCTATATATTGTAAGGTAAATACCCTAAAACAATAGAGAGAAACCCCCAAATCATCTGATCATCCTATGAACAAGCACGTGGCATCAGTGGGAAGAAAAATAGTCCCATTCTGTGGGAATTTATACTTGTTGTGTTTTCCTGACAGTGATGTCTGAAATTGTTATCATCATATTCAGTTTCAGGGTATTTGTTATGATAAAGCAAAGCCAACATTGTCTTGCTACCTTTCCAGATGTACAAGCTGCCATTTCACCTATACCGGCGGTCCTCAAAGCCCAGTCCACGGACCGCCACCGGTCCGTGAATCGTTTGCTACCAGGCCACAAGAGTTGAGGCTCGTGTGTGAAATGTATGGTTTTCGGGGTTTTTATCATTAACTCGGTTTCCCGGGGTCTTTTCCCGTGTTGTAGTTGTATGTCTTATTTTGAAAGAAATGTTTGTGCGTTACCATAGCGACCAGAGAGCATTAGGGGCATAGAGGAGGATGGTACTCTTGATGTTGTTGGGGCATTTCAGGAGCACGCTGCTAATAAAGTTAAACAATTACACAGTGAATTTGTGTTTTATATTATATTAAGAAAATACCAAAGTTTTTGTCCTGGTCGTATCATTTTATTTTGTTGTATTTATCCACGTCACCTTAAAGGCCGGTCCGGGAAAATATTGTCTGACATTGAAACCGGTCACAAAAAAAGTTGGGGACCGCTGCTCTTAAAGCCCGTTTCATAAGTACAGCACCATTTTCTGCCAGCCTACGGACTGCACCACAAGATGTTAGCTGGTGGAGACGGAGGCAAACCAAGGCCTGGGTGGCTGTGGACTTGTGCATGGTCATAAACCAGGAAGGTAGCTGCAGTGGAGAAGCGTAGCTAACAACCTGATAAGGCCTTAGTTGATAAGATAAGATGACCTTTATGAGTCTCACAGGTGGGAAATTTGTTACGTTACAGCAATAGAAAGAATAAGATACTGTACAGAATGGAATAGATTAAAATAAAATACTATATACAATAGAATAAAATAGAATACAAATGCTATATACAACTGAGTGAGAATCAAGAAAAAGTATTGCACTTATAGCAGACTTATTGCACATGTGTGTGTGATATGAGGGAGGAAAGACCTGCACAATTTCTCCATCCCACATTGTGGGTGCCGCAGCCTGCCACTGAAGGAGCTGCTCAGGGCTGTCAGAGTCTCCTGCACGGGGTGGGAGATGTTGCGTCCCGCTGAAAGATCTGGAAATGAAATGCAGCCTCAGGCAACACGTTTTACAGCAGATACCTTTTACTTCTTCTAGATGGAGTTTGCTGATTAGTGCCTCCATTTACTTAAACTGTGAGTTCGCCTTTGCCCTTCCTATAAGAGGCATTATGTTTTAAAAGGGTGGTGCACTTGATTTATAAAACCAGAAGAAACAACAGCTATATATTAAAAATTAATGCGAAACAGCATTTATTTTATCCAGAGTAGCTTGTTGTCTTTAAAAATTCAAAACTGGAACTGAGATGAAAATGTTAAAAAGGTTTTTCTTGTTTATATACAGCCGATCACGGCAGCTGAGCTTGACTTTATGGACTCGGCTGACTCTATACTTCTAGCTTTCAGTTACTGTTCTTTAGTCATTTTATATATATATATATATATTTTTTTTTCATTAAGAGGTAATTTTCCTGAAATTATTCAGTGGAGTCTGAGTCCTAGAAAATAGATATGCAGTAAGACCTGTTGACCTTTGGGTTGAAACAGGTAATAAAAGCACTGACTCAATGGTCCATCAACGAACAGTAGAGAAGAGCAAAGTCATCCATCAGCAACTCCCTGGATGTACAGAAAAAAAACCCCCATATGGAGCCATTCAGCTGAAGGACTCCATATGGGCTGACACCTACATTACACACGCGGTATGTGCACACATGCATTTCAAAGTGTTTAACCAGTCGCGCCTGCCCACACACTCTTGCAG